>PVIY010015282.1:0-54329 GCA_004026745.1 Myrmecophaga tridactyla | reverse complement strand
CACAGAGGCAGTTGTGTAATATGTCTATCATAGGGAATTTTGTTCACAAGGTTTTATTTTGGGGGAAGGGGGGACAGTGCATGGGTCAAGAATCAAACTTGGGTGTCCTGCATGGCAGGTGAGAATTCTACCTCTGAACTACCCCATGTTTATTCTTAAGGAACACTAGACCAGGGTTTCCTAAATTTCTCATATTTTGTATCAACATAAACAATTTCAGTTTTCCATTGATCATTTCCTTGGTCATTTCCCTCCTTTGTCTGAAGCCTATTACTAACTTTTCTCTTGAAATTCTTCATCCCACATCTCACACAACTTGTCCTTCCTCACAAACTGTTTCTCAAACTCTGATGTGATTTTCATTATCCTGCTTCAGGCCTTTACCTTCCACAGGAAATCTCCTCTGAAACTGAAGATCAACGACAAATCAAATGTCTGTTAAGAAAATTCACCTGTTCACTGAGCATTGGTATTGGGCAAAGCAATGCGTGTGAAAATGTCCCCAGTGTTTGCCGTGAGGCTGGGGTGCAAAGTCCTTGGGGAGGGCCTTTGGGGTTCCCACTCTGGAATACTCAGTAGAGCTCTGGTGAGCCTCTGTAACCGCAGCCTGAGGACTTGGCGTCAGAGGAAGCAAGTGACAAGCGAAGCCATGCATGGTACTGCTTTTATTTATAAATTTCTTCTGATGAAGGTGACAGTGATGGCTGGAGGTTCTGGTAGAGGGAGGAGCAGAGGTTCCTGTGGCCTGTGTCCACCTGGACTCATGTTATCTGTGCCCAGAGGCCACGGCCAGGGTGGGGACATGGCCATGGAGACACCTGTGAGTTGAGGCAGCCTGTGGTGGCCTTGGGGCCTCAGGCCTGATGCCCAGCCTTGAGCTGGCACTCTGGCGCTCCTGCCTCCGCAGGGCAGGCTGCTACATTCCCTGTCTGGAATGAGTGCCCGAAACCCCGGTTTCCCCACCCCCCAGACTCCTATTTCATTTCAGTGTGCGGCAACTCTGTCGGGCTGGCTCTCTCTGATTCATGGCATTGTCTCTGACCTGACTCTTTCTTGCACATCTCACATCTGATCCATTTCCATTGGCAAGTCTTTCCATATATGCATTCCCAGAATTTAACCTCTACCGGCTGCTCTCCATAGCAGGAGCTCTGTGGCTGGTCCCGTGTATGTTCTCTGAGCCCCAGGACACAGTCTCAGCATTAGAATGGGTGCCACAAAGCCAGGCAGATGCCTCCTTCTCTCTGGACCACCTCCCACAGCCCCCCCATCTCGCTCTAGGGAGTTCCCCCTTGGTAATCTCTGACTTTACCAAGCAGCCACCCCTTTCTTCCTCCTGCACTGCCCTCCACACACTAAACTCACTGCTACAGCAGCTCCCACCCCTCACCCCTCTGCCCTGCTCCTCCAGCCTCCTGCCTCTCTTGCTCAACTCCATCAGAACACGCCTCAGGGCCTTCCCACTGGCTGGTCTGTGCCTGCGAGCCCCTTCCTCCAACACACACACTGCCCACCTTTTCCACATTGCTTACCCTCCCCCCGTATTTTTTCAAATGTCTGCAAAAAGGCCTCTTATCGTGGATCCTTCCCAAACCTCCCTGGGTTCAACAGCTCTCTCCACTCTACCCCTCTCAGCTCCTTATCTCTTTTACCCTGTTCTTTTCTCTTTTTTCCAAAACATTCTTTACCATTAATATATATTTCCTTGTTTATTTGACCATGGACTATCTCTCCTTGTTAGGCTATAAGCTCCGCAAGGGCAGGGATTTTGTCTTTTCCTGCTGTATCCTCAGGGTATGGGATTCTGCCTCATATATAGTGAGTGCTAAAAACATACTTGTTGAGTAAATGAATGAATGAATGAATGAAGCTGGGTGCACATTGCATTCTCTGAAAGTTGCACAGAGGTTATTACCAGTTGCTCACAGAAATACTGTCAAAGGCAGCACTTGAATAGAGATGAGGCAGAGATTTTGAAGGAAATGCCTGTCTAGTTTCCATTTTAATGGAAAAGAAAAGCATACTGTCAGATGATTTCTGGTCTGGCTGGATGCCTTTATAAGCTTAGTCAGAGATGTCTATGATGTGATTTAAGAGGCATATCATGGGGTCATCTGCCAGAGTAACTATTTTCTCTGGTCTATTGTAGTGGCTAGAATTCTCAATACATATTCGTTCATTTGTCTGTAAATACGGCAGTCCCTGTTCTAAGCAATCAACAAGTCAAAATCCTATGTTTGTGGAGCTCACATTTTAGTTGAGGTTGGACCATAAAGAAGGATATACACATATAGCATAGTGTCAGGTGAAAATAAGTTGCAAGGAGATTAAAACAGGTGAGGGAGAGAGTGGTGTGAATGGGTGTGGGGATTTTAGATAGGGCAGTCTTGGGAGGCCATGCTGAGAGGGTGGCAGTTTAGGAGGGCCCCAAAGGAAGTGGGGGAGAGAGTCATGCTGTGGCATCCATGTCATTTTTGGGACATGTCATTGCGGGGGGGTGCGGTGACCTCTGGCTGTCTGAGAAATGCAGCTTGGGCCTCTGCCATTCTCTTAGAGTTTCTGTTTTAGCCTAAATTCTATGCACAATGTTGTACTCTCTCTTTATTTTTTTCTTTTACATGGACAAGCTCCGGGAATCGAACCCAGGTCTCTGGCATGGCAGGCGAGAATTCTGCCACTGAGCCACTGTTGCACTGCCCGTACTCTATAATATTTTAATGGGTTGAACAGTGTCTCCCTCAATTTCATGTCCACTTAGAACTTCAGCATGCAACCTAACTTGGAAATAAGGTCTTTGCAGATATGATTAGTCTTCAAGATGAAATCATTCTGCCTAGAGTGGACCCAAAATCCAATGACTGGTGTCTTTTTAAGAAAAGGACACAGCACAGAGGCATACGGGAAAGAAGACCCTGTGAGCATACAGGTAAGCCGACACTGGAGTGATGCTGCTATAAGCCAAGGAGCACCTGGGGCCACCTGAAGCTGGAAGAAGCAGGAAGGATCGTCCCCTAGAACCTTCGGAAGCAGCATGGCCCTGTGGACACTTTGATTTCAGACTTCTGGCCTCCAGAATGGTGAAAGAACAAATTTCTGCTGTTCTAAGCCACCAAGACTGTGGCAGTTTATGATGGTGGCCCTGGGAAACTAACACACAAACACACATAGAGGTTTTGCCTTAAACATAATTTGCCACAGCCATGTATAGGCTGTATGACCTTGAGATTCTTCCTGCAAAATCTCAAAAGTATGAGGATGCATTCTGCAGTGCCAGTCACAGAGCAAAGTAATGACCACCAATGGGAAGGAGCAAGAGATTGGACACAGAGTCAGAAACCAGAGACTCACCATTTTGTTGTTCTTGTTGTTAAAATGAAAATTGAAGACAGACGTGAAAAATATAACTAGAATTTGTGTTCTACCTGCCTCTGATTTTTCCACTACTGGGCTTTGGCTTACAGTATTTTAGTTTACTGAATAGAACCTTGGTTTTAGTTATGTCCGTCCAATGCCAAATTCAAGTCAAGATACAGGATGTTTGGATTATTCTCCTGGCAACATTTGACTCATGGAATGAACAAAATTTCTGTCTAAATCTTTTGTACAGAAAATTGTGCAGCAGTTCCAACTATCCAATCTCTTTACTGTTATTATTTTCATTTACCAAGCATGTGACTTTAAGTAAGCCCTGCAACCTCTTTGTTTCACTCATGCAATTTGCAAAATAAAGACAAAACATGCTGCATTTTCTCGTAAAAACAGTCTGAAAGCACAGTTCATGCTCTCAGAGGGAAAGTGACACATTGCATTTGAAGCATTATTAACCCTATTATCTGAGCATAATTTGTAGATGTCTCTATATGCTTCAGTGAATAGTCTACGAGCATGGGAAAATGGGGAATGTAGAAGTGTCGTGCGCAAACTCTGGGAAGTGACACTGGAGGGAGAAAGTGCATCCTTCCTTGTCCTTTTTCCTTCTTTCCTTCTGAACATGGGCAGTGTGGCTGAAGCCTGTGGGTACCCTGAGCTGACTTGCTGAGGGAAAGGGCGGCATGACCCCAGGTCCCAGACGTTGCCCGTCTGCCTTGATTTCCCTGCACTGGCAATCTCTGTATGCCTTTGATATGAGAGGCAAACCATTTTCTTTCTCGTGAAAGCCTCAATCATTTTGGATTTTTCTGTTATGTAGCCAAACCTAACCATAACTAATGCAAATCTGGGATTTGAAATAAGGTTTTTGGACATATTAAGCACCATATGTGTTTTCTCATTTCACTTCTTCAACCATCCCAGGAAGTGTGTAAAGAACAAGAACTTTCATTCCCATTTTTCAGTCAAATAAACTGAGCTTTTAGGAAGTTAAGTGACTGGTGGGAGGGCAAATAAGTTGTAATTAGAGACCAAAAGGAAATTTGGTATGTTTGCATGGACAGAACACACAGGGGCATACACGGATACACAAACATTATACACAGGCTTGGAGGTAAGACAGACCTGGGCTCACATTTTTCTGTCTAGCTCTTGTTGTCTCAGGCAAATTGCCTAACTTTTCTGACTTTCATTTTCTTATCTGTAAACTGGGTAAACAGTAACTCGAGATTGAGAAGTCCAAGTGAGATAATATTTGTGACGTTCCTGGTTCTAGCACATAGCAGATGCTTAGGAAATAGACCTCTTATTCTTGGTAGCTGCTTATCACTCTCAAGATTACTCAGGTGTGAGGATGAAGGAATGGAGGGCAAAGGACAGATTAGGAAGTCTCCTCCAGTTTAACGTTCTATGTATCTGTAAATAATTCACCATATTTTAATTTCTTTCCAGTTCAAAAGACTACTATCAGTGGGTCTGGGAGGGTGACCGTATTTCTTAAATCCTCTGAATGTCTTAAAGGTATTTACCCATGTTTCTAAGTGGGAGGAAATGTCACAGAAAAATGTTCTTTGTTTTTAAGCTCTTGATGAGGCTCAAGAATAGGAACTCATTCCAAGAGAATTTTTTAATTTCCCTTGAAGAATTAGGAGTGGGAACCCCTAAATCAACATGTTGAAATTTTTTCCTCAAATTTTGTTTGAATTCATCTGCGAATTTGTGGCATCGATGGAATTCAAAAGAGATTTCTGAACTTCTCATCAGGGAACAGGGGTGGCATTTTAGCTGGAATGGAAGAATCATCGATAGTTGGTGCTCCGATGAGTAGAATGAACTCACCAGGTATTATCTGGTCCTGATTCTCTTTTAAGTTAGATGCAGTCCAAACTTCAAATATGCAGAGGCTGAGAACGACATGTGCACCAGAATTCCTTGCAAGATGCATGCCATTTCTGACACAAGCTTTCCTTTTTTCTCTCTCTTTTTCAGCCTCAACTAGCTAAGCACTATGTCATTTAAGCTCCTCAGACCTTTATGCAAAATTATTCTGATGTACACATAGATGATGCACTTGTAAGGAACTGATGTTTACTTCGTTTCTAACCCAAACAGTTGATGACGTCAGGCAATTTATGCTGGTTTATTTACACCAGTATCAGGTAGTACGTTTTTGATGGCAAGGATATGTTTGATGGCGATAAATCATCTAAATGTCCAATGCACGCCTCTTGGTAGAATCCAGCAGAGGAGCCCAGAGTGACAGCTGTTGGAGGGCTGTCTTCTTCCTGGCTTGGCCTGACATTTTCAAGGCAGGGTAGGATTACTAGCTGGCAATATGGAGCTATGGGCAAGAAGGTGGGTGCACATTAGAGAGAGGACACATTAGAAGACTAAAATAGCAAAGTGGTGGGGCCACCCGAGTTCCATTCCCCTATCAGGCTGGGAGATGCAGGCAAATGACCCTGCTGGAAAATGCCCCCAAGCCTTCAGAGGATAGAAGTCCCTTTTAGACCCCATCAAATCAGGCACCAACCTGTGTGATTCTCTAAAGTGCCCAGCATCTCAGGGAGACTCCATTGAACTATGGGGAGCGTTCTAAGAAAATGAAATGAGAAATTCCAAGCTTATGGATACTTATTTAAGTGCCATTTTGGAGAGTTTTAGATACGAGTCATACATCCTCTCCTCCAACTCAAATTCAATTGCATTTCAGCAGTTATTCAAAGTTTAGCACCCTCTAATTAGTTTCCTACCGTCTTTTTTTGTTTGTTTTTTGTATGCTGTATGGTGGGGGTCACATTTCATTCTTTTTCCATGTGAATATCCCGTTGTTGCAGCATCATTTGTTGAATTTGTTGTTTGTTCATTGTTTCTTTCTTTCTTTGCTTGTTTGTTTGTTTCTCAGGAAGTACATGGGCCAGGAATTGAACCCGGGTCTCCACATGGCAGGCGACAATTCTGCCACAGAACTACACTTGCACCCCTCCCACCGTCTTTTTCTTTTTGCATGTGCAGACACTGGGAAAAGAACCTCCTACCATCTTTTAAAAAATTATTTATTTATGCATGTATTCCTTCCTCCATTTTTGTCTCTTACGACTAATCACTAAACTTGTTGTTGTATGCTATCTTTATTTTCTCAAATATTCTAAGTACCAAGAGTTCCCTTTTGAAGATAACGCCTAGGAAAAGATAAGAAGTAGTAATAGCAATAATAATACATGCATATAATAATATATACATGCATATAATAATATATAATATAATACATGCATATAATAATATATAATAATATATGACGTAAAAGCATTGTCACACGTATTATCTCATTTAGTCTTTGTACAACAACATCCACTTCCCTTTCTTCCTCTTGATTACTCTGAGCTGGGCAGTGTGCTAAGAGTTCCCCATGCATGTCTCTGGAGAAGTAAGAATGAAGGACCAAAGGCAATTAGGGAATATATTTTGATATACAGAGTAGACCATGAAGTGCAGTTGATCAAACACCCCACTAAACATGAGAGGCCCCAGGAGGGATGGCCACTTTTGCATTTATTTCTCTTCCTCTGGCACTGGACATTTGGTCCTTAGGTTGTCATATGCACATGAGAATAGCACACATTTAACTCTGACTCCTTCTCAGAGTTGCTATGAGATTCACATTAGATGATATTTGAGAAAATATATTGTCATTTGCTAAATGCAAAATAAATATAAGATACTTCTATTGTTCTTTTGTCAATAATCTGTAGCACCAATTTAAATGAAAGTCTCAGTTTACCAAGGAACAGCAAGATTAATCATTTTAGGACCGTACAAAAATGCTCCAATAATCTCTTGGCCATTTTACTTTTCTTGTAAAAAAAAATATATAGCTATTTGTCTGGCAGCCAGATCCCTGAATTACAATCTAGTGAGAGCTGAGCTTAAGAGGAAACAAAGAGATATGGTCCAGATATCTTAGCAAGACCAGAGTAAAGTTTTGATTCAGAGCTGCCTTGAAACCACATGCATACTTAATTGGCGGCATCTTAGATGAAGCTTTCCCCTCGCTCCTCAATGTGTCCATTTCTCTGCAGCAAATCCTTTAAGACCTTCTATAAATCTATATTTTGCTTTTGCTTTTCCCAAGTGCAGCTGGCAGATAATTTGCATCCAAATCACATGACATGATTATAAGCGTTTCTAATTGTTGGACTCCACCTTTATGTGTGATATCAGAGGCTCCAGGATTGGGGCTAAGTATTTGCCTTTTTTAGAAAGCACAACCACTGATACCTAGGCCCACCTGTCCAAGAACCCAGAGGTTACTTGGCTGAACTACAGTTTGCAAGTTGTAAGGGAACATTTGTTCTTAATTCCTTCTCAGCAGTGACTAGACTTCTCCATCAACATTGTACTAAAACCAGGTGTGCAAGCAGAGTGTGTGGGTGGTTCAGTGGTCGACTGCTCACCTACCATGCAGGAGACGCAGATTTGATTCCAGACCCATGCACCTAAAACAAACAAACAAACAAAAAACCCCAAAAAACTAGCCACATGTGCCTTAAATGAAATAAAAGTTATACTTCATTTGTGTGCAAAATTTGACTTCTTTGAAAGCATTTTGAAGGCATAATGTTTTGTCAGCTTTCTTTAATTTGATGGTACCCTCCTAAGAGAACTCTGGGAAAAGCATTCCAGCATTATATCGGGCTTCCACTAAAGAAATAACATCCTAAGCTGTCAAATTGCTAAGCCACCAGTCACTCTCCAAACCAGAGGAGGCCTCAACTAATTTCAAGTATAATATCAAAGTTCTCAAGATGTTTGCTATCTGTCTTGTCCATTGAAATAAGATGGTAGAGATTTTGCCTCTGTTGATCAATGAACATGGGATAATAAAAGGTCATTTCAATCAGCTTCAAAAGAACATAAAACTGAAAGAGATTCATCAGTACTTACTCAACATACATATTCTGAGCAACAACTAAGTATTAGGTTTTGGGTTAGAGAAATAAATAACGTTTCCCTACCATCGTTGCATCTAAGTCTAACCTGGGAGACTGAGAAGAAAGAACTTACATAATAATTTTTTTGATATTTCTAACATCACAAGTTATGTCAGAAGATGACAAGAACAATGGAAAATGGTTTATTCTGAATATATCTTGCTGAATTTTAAAACTGTAGACCTGAAAAATTAGGAAAAAATCCACTTAATCACATGCATCTTTGGTTTTCTTTACAGTACAGTCAGTAAATCTAGTTAGGACTGATATCTTTTTCCCAGTGGGGCAATCCTGTCTCCTTGTCATTTCTGATCTTCTTTCACAGTTATGCCCCATGTAATGATGCTCAGAAAAGTAGCCAATCAGGAGATTTCTTATCTGTTTCCTTTGAGCACTTTTAACTCAGGCAACCATACCAGTCTGAACCGGATAGATCACCAGTGTGTTTCTTGGGACTCTACCCAGAGTGTCAATTTTCAGTTACCTCACAAGACTGCAATCGAATGCGCATGGCTACCAGCCAAAACAATATCCTCTTTTTCTTTTTGCTGTGTTATTCATATTTAGAACCGTAATATGTTCCAAACTGAAAATTCTGTGGGGGAAATTTCTTGGAAAAGAACATGGAGCTTATGTGTGCCTATGAAGTCCCTGTCATGGATGGGAGGGAGTGGGAGGACAAAAATAAATAATAACAGCTGCATTTTTCTTTTATAGCCTGACATAATCTTGCACTGAAGTTGGGAGCCATGTTTTTACGGGACCATATCAGCAGCAGAGAGGATGTGCCTGTTGCACTCAGAATTCGTTTGGCAGGTGTGCTTTGGGTTTGATTTAATTTTTCATTTTTGCCTTTCTATTTATATAAAAACCTCCTCTAGGGGAAAATACATGCTAAGATAAAAACTTACACAATACGGAAACCTAATTACCTACAAATTGCAGCCTTCAGCAATTCTTAATAAAGGATGCCGTGCACACTGTGTTAACCTGCATAAAGCAATTCCATTTTCAGTTTGTCATATTATTTATGTAATTTCACTGAGTGGTGGTGTTAGAAGAAAAACACCCCAGCAGCAAACACGATACAAGGTGTTGAGCAGCTATTACAGATGTGGCTTCTCATCATAACTGAATATGACCAGGAACAAATAAATCAAGGAAAAAAGTCCTCAACTCCTGATGACCTGAGGTGTCAGTTTTAAAACCATATAAAATAGCAAGCAATTTGCAAGACAGGTTGCACAGCAGCCAACGAGAGGAACAGTGAATCCCACAGTAGCTGGGAACACTGGAATGTGCCAGAAGCAGAGCAACTTTATTTAAAAAGCCAGATGACATATCTGAAGCTATCCGACTTTAATTTCTTGGCAGAGACGTGGCTGAGGGTGCAGAAAGCATAGGCAGGCAGCAGCAAAACACGACCTCCTGGCAAGCAATGCTCCTTACAACTGCAGAAAAGGAACAGCTTCTGAAGGGCATCCAGCAAGGACGGTGCTAGAACACGGGGAGCATGGTGCTAGGAGAGAGGAAGGGCCATAGAGTTTGTTTATTTGTTTGTTGTCATTGTTGCATATGTTTTTAAATATAAAGGTGAATTTTTGAAAGTTGGAATGGAGCCCCTCATTTTCAGGAAATGTCTAGTGTTTTAGTTTGCTAAACCCTGCAGGAATGCAATATACCAGAAATGCAATGGCTTTTAAAAGGGAATTTATTAAGTTGCAAGTTTACAGTTCTAAGGCTATAAACATGTCAAAACTAAGGCATCCAGAGAAAGATACCTTGGCTTAAGAAAGGCTAATGTATCTGGAACACCTCTGTCAGCTGGGAGGCCTCTCCAAACCTCTCATTTCAAAGGCTTCCCCAGGGGCATTTCTTTCTGTATCTCCAAAGGTCTCTGGCTGCCTGGGCTCTAAAACTTTTTCCAAAATGGTTCCCTCTTAAAGGATTCCAGTACACAACCCCACCTTGAATAGGCGGAGACTCATCTCCATGGAAACCACCTAATCAAAAGGTCTTACCCACAATTTGGTGGGTAACATCTCCATGGAAACAACTTAATCCAAAAGATCCCACTCAACAATATTGAATGAGCATTAAAGACCATGGCTTTTCTGGGGTATACAAAAGTCTCAAACAGGCACAGCTAGCTAGCAATCCTTAGCTAGTGGCCCTGAAAAAATCAAACTGGAGTAAAAATAGCAATTTGGCAAAGGTCCCTGCAAGCTCCTCTCTCTGTCTTGTGTCCTTCCTTTGTCCTGAGTTTGCTTTGCCAAACGCTCTGCCTTAAGGTACTGCTTTTAGGGAAGAATCCTTTCGCCCTTAAAAGGGAACAGCTGAAGAAAAGGGTCAGCTCACAGAAGGCAGCTGGGGGCTCCAACATGCTTTGGAGGGGGTCTGCAGAGTCTGTGAATTTGCTGTACCTTTTAGGTTTAGAGAGAAGACTATTCATTCGATATAACACCCTTTGCTTGCTGCCAGAGTCTGAAAATCTCTGCCTTCATCAGCCAGGTAATTCCAAAGAACTACTCTAATGAAAATAGTGCTCCTGGATCTGTGGCTGTTTCAAATTAATGCTTTGGTTTAGTTATGTGGAGAAGGCCTGAGTGCTATAGAATCAGAAGGGTTTGTGTGCTTCTCAGAAATGCATCTTTCCTACATAAAGATGTGACAATTCCATGAAACAAGGATGTTGTCTCACCCACTTGGAAATGCTGAGCAAGTGTTAGGCTGGAAGAAACTGTTTACAGTAATATTTACTTAAGTATCATAAAAAAAAGCTTGCATTATTTAAGAGAAAAATTAGGAAACAGAAAATAATTTCATACCCGGTCCATGGCTTTTTTTCAAATGTCTTTTGGCATCTCAGTTTTAGGAGTCTCACAAGTTTCTTGCCACACTACTTACTGCCTTGGCTTGTATCTCTGATGTTTTTATTCCATCAGCCAAACAGCTCAAATCAGGAGTGAAGTATGTGAGCAGGGCTTTTACGTGACCAAGAGGATGATCTGTAAATGCTGATCAGCCTTTTCATGCAGGAGTATTAGAGTGACCTCTCAGAAGCAGAGGTCACTTTAAGTTGGTGCAAAATAACCGTAGAGACCAATCAAACCCCTCTTTCAGAGTGTCATCCCTGACCCCTTCATTGCCTACAGTTCAAAGCTTTTCTTTTCTGATGTGAACATTGCAAAAAATGCAACTCTTCATAATGGCTTTAGTTCCTAAAACATTAGGAGTCTGGGCAAAATTTGCATAATTCTATGAAAAGGTTTATATGTCAGGTATGAAAAATATTTGAAAAATGTGGTTTTGGGGAAACGAAGTCTTATCTTTTGGCCCAGAAGGTGCTTCAAAGAACTAAGCTTGTCACAGTTAGGATTGAGAGAGAGACAAGAAGGGCTTCTTTTATCTGCTTCAAGTCTCCAAGGGTCTTGAGCTTGAGATAGGAAGGATTTTTTTTTCTCTTTCACTGTATTGAAGACTTGGAAGCTGGAATAATATTACAGAGATGGGAAAAAGCAGGTGCATTTCTGTAGATTTTTAAATAGAATTTGTTGGCTCCTTTCAATTGAGGATAGTTCATTTTGTGTCATTATGTCACTTGAGAAGTTCTTCCCTACATCCATTTTATGACTCTGTCATCGTGTCTATTTTGATCAGTGGTGCCACTTGTCATTCATAGGTTGATGGCCAGCCTGGCATGCATTTTTCCTAGGTGGATTTTAAGATGGTGCCTTAGGAACCAAACATCTTCAATAGTCTAAGCTGTTGCAGTGAAAATGCTCCCTGCATGCTGCACGGGTCTCCCGGAAACTACCTGCAGTTTGCAGGTGCTAAGCACTGCGTGTCCAGATGACAGTGTGCTGGCAGGAAAGATACGTGAAGATCATTTATTATTTGTGCTGTGGCTCCAACCAGAAACATCGAGATCCTTGAAACTTTCCTCCTTTAGCAAGAGCCTTTCCTTTCCCTACTCACCCGACTTGTCTCTGGGGCCAGAATCAGACTTCTCGAGCTCCTAACTACTCAGTACATAAATAAAAATATGGCTTCAATTTATGGAAATAGCATATAATTTCTAAAAATACTGATAGGAAAACAGCTTTTTTTCCCCCTAGATGATTTATTGGTTATGAAATTCTGGTGAATTCATGAAAGTGAGAGTTTTCTGATATTTATGTTTATTTAGGTCTGTAGGATAAGGTATCCGGTGGCCTTTCCCCAGCGTCATCTTTTCTGCTCACCATCATAGCAAAATGATTCATACCTGCTTTTCATATTGAAGATTTTACTGGGTCCTAATTGTATTTCCTATCTAATTAAAACCCGTTTTCCAGGTGGTTTTGGTATTCTCTTTAACTGATCTTAATTTGCAGCTTCTTTTCCTGGCACAGGAACTTCCTTACCATGCCATTCACCCATCTTGCCACCTGCCTCCTAAATCACATCAAATCAGTCTCTAATTTATTTAGATAAATAACATTTAGGAAAGGCTTCATGTCATTATTTATTCAAACAAGTTAGGTTTAACTGGTAAATGCTTTGAGAAAATGCATACACGTGGCTATCCATACAATGTCTATTGGGTTGTGATATATGATCAAATGAGAAGTAAAATTCACAAGCTGAAGAGTATTTGGACGAAACTGGAACTAAGCCTTTTTAGGATTGATGCCTGAGAACCATGTCTTTATTATGTAATACACAGGCAAAGTTATGTTACTGTGCCTAGACACAGGACAAAAATTTCTAGTGTTCAGCCAAAATCACCACCTGAGGACACAGAGAACAAAGAAACCAGCCCTAATCAGATTAGAGCTCAATGAACCAGTCTCAGGCCAGTTGCGAATTCACTAAATGCCAAGTCTTTCCAGAGAATAAACATTTCTGGAATCAAAACATGGAGAATAAAAAGTTTTCTTAATTATTTGCATTCTTTAAGCAGCTGCAATTACAGGCTAGTCTGCACTATCTGTCACAACTTGCCTCCAAGCTGCTTTGTTTTCAAGTTGGACTATGTTCTTTGTTGTAAGGGGTTTATAATCACTAACATAGGGAAACATTTCCTTCTGAAATATCTACGGGGTAAAAGATGTGTATGTTTCCCCCTGACTAGAACTTACAGATGAATGACAGTTCCAGGTTAATTTTTGTATAATGAGGAACAGCCATTGCTAGACTTAAAACGCATGATACTTATAACACATCATTTTATGATTTACATATACAGAATAAACATATCAGAAAATCCCATGAATAGTATTTTTATATATTGGTCTTTTATTTCTAAGTTTGGCTTTTTAAGATAACACTTTTTTTCCTGATGGCAAAAATAATACATGTTTATTTTCGAAGAGTTGGAAAGTACACAAAAATACATGAGATCAGTAGAATCACTGATAACCCTCTGACTCA
Organism: Myrmecophaga tridactyla; assembly: GCA_004026745.1. Lineage (NCBI taxonomy): Eukaryota > Metazoa > Chordata > Mammalia > Pilosa > Myrmecophagidae > Myrmecophaga > Myrmecophaga tridactyla. Next base: position 40,554 of record PVIY010015282.1, on the reverse strand, counting down.
ACCCTACAACTCAAATATGTAATGCGTTAACTAGGGACACAGATCTTAATTCTAGTCTTTTGCTCTATACATTTTATTCTCCAAAATCAGATCATACTGTAGTTGTCTTGTAATTTTTAAAGCTTGTGCATTTATTGTGGGGACTTTTCCTTGCCAGTTCTTATTCTTTCCACATCAAATTTCTAATGCCTGCCTAGTATTTTGTCACGTGTATACTATAATTTAAAAAATAAGTCTTACACCTGACAAAGATTTACAACTGGTATTTATAGCTCAAGGCCATGAGCTGCCGCTGGTGGTAGGCTGATTGGGGCTGCAGAGTCTTATTTAGCCTGTACTGTTATTTTAGTTGTTTTTGACTTGGTTTTAGGTGGCCAAACCCTTTTCTATTTGTCCTGTTCACTTTGCAAGCCCCACGCTGGCCCATGGCTTGCATCTACCGACTTCATGCATTTCAGTTTTGCACCTGAATTTGCCACTTTTGGTATAGAATATACAAAGTTAAGGCAAGAGTTAAGGATTTAAAAACGACTGATAGTGACTTTCCTGGAAGGTGAATCACAGTTGAAACGTGAGCTACATTCCACCCCCATCCCCCTCCCCGCTCCTAAACACAGCTGGTTCATCCCAGATAGCAGGGTGGTCACCTCGGTGGTATAAAATGGGTGCATTTGTGCTGTTTTGAAGGAAAAGAGAAAAAGAAATTAGGAAAGTGGGCCATGATGGCCTGGGCTTTAGTTCTCTCGACAACATTGACCCTGGAGTGGCTATTTCTATTTAGGCCTGGTCAGGGTAGCCTGTGCTTTGTTGACAGTTTAATGATGAGCCCTCCATGGCTTAGCACAAAAATAGTTTATTTTTGCTCATGCAGAGATTGACGGGACTGGCAGAGTGCCGCTCCATCCCATGAATCAGGGATGCAGGCTGTCCCCACTGTGTGCTGGTGCCATCTCAGTGTTGGCTTCCACAGCGTCCTAGGCCCCTACAGCCGCCGTAACAAGATAACACAAACGCAGTGCCTTAAAGCAACAGAAATGTATTTTTTTCACAGTTCTGGAAGCCAGAAGTCTGAAAGCAAGTGTTGTCAGGGCTGTGCTCCCTCTGAAACCTGTAGGGGAGGACTCTTCCTCACCTCTTCTAGCCTCCTTGTTTGCCAGCAATCCTAGGCATTTCTTGGTTTGCAGCTGAAGCCCTTCAATCTCTGTCTCTGTCTCCAAATGGCCTTTTCCTCTGGATCTAAATTTCCTCTTCTTACAAGAGGAAGGACACCCACGCTATTGGATAAAGGGCCCATCCTTCTCCAGTTTAACCTCATTTTAACAGCTAATTTCATTTGCAAATTAGGGTCACATTCACAGGTACCAAGGATTAGGACTTCAACCTATCTTTTGGAGGGAAACAGTTTAACCCATATACAAGTCACTGCTGTAAGGAAAGAGGGTAAGGTAGGAGTCACCCCAGCTCTTAATGGTCTCAGCTCAACAAGGACATGTGTCACTTCTGCCTTGAGTCCACTGACCAGGACTAGTAACATGAGGGCTAGATAATGTCAGAAATGCCTGGATACTTGGTAAGTGCTGTCTTTACCACTTTATCCTATCTCAAACCACAGAGATAAAATGGATAACTTTTCAATTTTAGTGAACTGAAAGATGATATCAAAAGAATGACTAGTTCCAGAGAATTTGGAGTGAGCAGAGTCCATTCAGACTCAAGAGTGGGAAGAGGCTGAAGAATAAGAATGGTCAAAGAGGAACCCAACTGGTCAACATGGACACTGGGCAGCATTAATGGAGTGAGACCAGAGAGAAGCTTGTAAAGCCGTGGCTGGAAGTCCCTGTCTTTGATTCTTTGTAAGTATGGTTCCCAAAGCTGGTACTCATCTGAACTGTTCAAGGAACATTAGAGAATGTGGAGCTCTGGCCCTACCTGAGAGCTACTGAATTAGAATCTCCTAAAGAATATCCTAGAATACAATATTTAAAAAGCCCGTCCTGATTATTCTGATATAGCCAGTGTACACAGATCCACCCACCAGTGTTTGAAAAATCTTGTTTAGAGGAGAAGGTGGCCTAGGAGACTTTCAGGAGGAGGAACCAATGAAATGGGAACTCAGAAAGGGAGTGGAAAGTGCCACACCAGATGGGAGACCAGTTTATGGTCCTATTGTTGGGTGATGGTAGGCATCATTTGCAGAAGTAAATCCCAGCCCCGAGTTTTGATGCCCTCAGTAGATCCACCACGACCAAATAATTGGTCTTAATATCTTGATTGTGATCACCCTTCATGGATGTCGTCAGGCTGGAATGGGCTGAGATCTTGGCTACTCAGCAGTCTCTTACACTGAGATGAGTCTTAGGGAATTACTAATAGGAATCACCTATTAGTGGTTAGATGTGCAGAGGAGTCTGAAAAAGTGAGGGCAAATCAAAATCCAGTTCCACACTGAGCACATGTGGAAAATGTGACCTTGGGTTCATCTTGAAAAGGAAGAACGAAGTTGGAGCACTCACACTTCTCCATCTTAAAACTTATCACAAAGTCACAGTAATCAAAACAGCATGCTACTGGCACAAGGACAGACCTATATACCAATGAAATTGAATCGAAAGCTCAGAAATCAAGTTTCTCACTTATGGCCAACTGATTTTTTAAAAGGGGGCAAAGACCCCTGATTTTGGAGAGAATAGTTTCTTCAACAAATGGTGCTAAAAAAACAGGATTTCCATTTGTAAAAAAAAAAATGAGGATAAGGACCCTTATCTTATACCTTACATGAAAATCAGCTCAAAATGGATCAAAGACCTAAATATAAGAGCCAAAACAATCAAACTTCTAGAAGAGAACAGGAAAACATCTTTAGAACTTTGCATTAGGCAATGATTTCTTAGACTTTACAGCCAAAGCAAAACAACAAAAGAAAAAACAGATAATTGAGACCTCATCAATATTGAAAACAATTTGTGTTCAAAGTATTTTTATCATGAAAGTAAAATGACAGGATAAAATATTTTGGAAACCATATATCCATAAAAGTTTAAAATCAAGAATATATAAAGAAACCCTTCAATATAGCAAAAAAAAAAAAGACAAATAACTAAGTTTTAAAATGAGTAAAAGACTTGAATAGACATGTCTCTCCAAAGAAGAAATACAAATCGCTAGAAAGCAAATGAAAAGATGCTCAGCATCATTAGCCATCAGGAAAATTAAAATCAAAACCAAAATGAGATACTATTTCACATCTATTAGAATGGCTGCTATTAAAAAAAAACAGAAAATAATAAATATGGGAGAGGATGTGGAGACATAGGGATACTCATTCATTGCTGGACACTCATTCGTTGCTGGCAATGTAAAATGGTGATGCTTCTGTGGAAGACAGGTTGGCATTTCCTCAGAAAGCTAAATATAGCACTCCCATATAACCCAGCAATCCTTTACTAGGTATATACCCAAAAGAACTGAAAGCAGGCACTTGAACAGATGTTTGTTTACTGATATTCATAGCAACATTATTCACAATTGCCAGAAGATGTAAACAACCCAAATGTCATCAATTGATGAATGGGTAAACAAAATGTGGCATATGCCTACAATGGAATATTATTCAGCTAGAAAAAGGAATAAAGTCTTGATACATGGATGAACCTTGAAGACACCATCTTGAATGAAATAAGCCAGACACAAAAGGACAAATACTGTATGATTTTACTGAAATCAAATAATTAGAATAAGCAAACTTATAAAGTCAGAATCTAGGAATATAGGTTAAAGTGGATGGGATAAGGATAGGGAATGGGAAGTTAAGGCTTAAAATGTACTAGGTTCCTATTTGGAATGATGGAAATATTCTATAATTAACAGAACTGAAATATATATTGATATATCTGAATGTGATAAAAGGGTAAGTGTGAGATTGTATATATGTTAATAGAACACAGATTTTTAAAAAATCCATGGAACTACTCTATACAAACAGTGAACTCTTGGTTAGACCATGGACTATAGTTAATAGTACAATTATAAAAATGTGCTATCATTAATTGTAGGGAATGCCCATACCAATGCAAGGTGCTGATAATATGGTGGTATGTAGGAATCCAGTATTTTCTGCATGATTGCTCTGTAAACTCATAAATTCTCTAATAAAGAAGAAAAATTGACCTTGGGTTAATGACTGGAGATAAAACCAGGACTGGACAAAAATAGATGGGTTAGCTGATGTCAAGAACTCAAGGAGGAAATGTAGTCAGACAATTCTAGTGGAAGTCCAGCTGTTTTGTAGTTGCATTTATATTGCCAGAGCATGCCTTTCCCCTCCATATTTTTAAGGATGCTGCTTGACGTGCAAGTAACTACATTATGTGCCCTTTTAGCCTTATCTCTAAAATACTGTTTTTGTGCTTTGTACAATGTTAGTTACAGTCACAGACATACTTCATTAAGATCAGCAGTGGATTTTGAAAGTGATTCAACTGGTTTCCTTTTACTCAGCTGCACTCTACATCTGTTTAGGGGGCCTGCAGTTGACTGGCTGGTCCAGCTGGGAGAATAGAGTTTGGTCAATATATCCTTCTGACCTGTATTTCCAAACATGAGGGTGCATTTAGACTAACGGAAAGAACTACAATAGGAAGTGTGCCAATTTGAATTTATTGTGTACCCAGAAAAACCATGTCCTCTTATCCTCATTCAATATTGCTGGGTGGTATCTTTTTGATTATTTCCATGGAGATATGACCCACCCAATTGTGGGTGGTAACTTTTGATTAGATGGTTTCCATGGAGATGTGTCTCCACCCATTCAAGATGGGGTTCCTTATTGGAGCCTTTTAAGAAGAAACCATTTTGGAAAAAGCTTTAGGGTCACGAGAGCCACCAGAACGGACAGAGCTAACAGAATGGACAGAGCCCCAGGGAAGCTGTTGAAGAGAATGCTAGCAGATCTCTCTATGTGTCTTCCCAGCTGCAAGAGAAATCCTTAACAAACATCAGCCTTCTTGAACCAAGGTATCTTTACCTGGATGCCTTAGATTGGACATTTTTGTAACCTAGCTCTAATTTGGACATTTTTATGGCCTTAGAACTGTAAACTAGCAACTTAATAAGTTTTCCTTTTTAAAAGCTGTTCCATTTCTGCATTATGATAGCTAGCAAACTAAAACAGGATGCATGCAGGGAGCTCTCCTCATTACTCAAAGGAACACATTTGCTCTGTGTTGCTCCCAAAAGGCCAGACTGGAAATTCTGAGAAGGCAGACTCAAAATGAAACATTCTGGCCAATGACATTGGCTCCTGGGGCATTGTTGGACTACTTGTGCTCACGAGGTCTGAATGTGGAGGCGCCTCTGATTTTGGTTTGGGGCTATCTTCTCTTTCTACTTTTTCTTCATGACCACATCCAGTTCCATTGTTTTAAATGTCTGTGAATATGAGATAATGAACCCATTGTTTTCTCTAGCCAAATCTCTTCTTTAGCTTCATAGTTCCAACTGCCTTTATGACTTTCCACTTGGAGGTATCATGAGTATCTTGACCACCCCTTCATCATCCTCAGCCCCAAAGTCTTGTGGTCTCCTGTCTACCCTACCTCAGCTAATAACACCATCAGCTAGCTACCTTTTATTCTAAATTGAAGTATTATCATTGGTTACTGCTTCCATTCTCTCAGCCTCATATCCAATTGCCTAGGGAAGAAACACCATTCTTTTCATCTCAGGTTTTGAGGTATAATCCATTAAATCAACACTGTTGGCCTCTGCTTTGTCACACTCAAACCATCTCAAACCACATTTGGCAAGGAATGCATGTGTATAATTCATAGGGTCCTCTCAAAACACTGGCCTACAGTAAGTGTTCCCTAAATGTTTGATGAATGAATGAATGATACAGTCTGACCATTTGGTGGAAATAACGATTCCTGTACTTTATTGCACATTTACCTTGCCCCAGTTGCTTTATTATAATCTCCTCTTAATATTGGCTCTTCAAAATAGGTAGGCAAAGAAAAAGGCCCATAGAACTAAGAGTTTTGCATGGTTTTGCTTTTGTTCCATTTTCTTGAGCACTTACTATGGCTGAGTACTTTATAGAGCATTTTTCATGGCACATAAAGGTATAGTGTGCAAAGCACTTTATATACAGAGAGTGTATTATCTCATTTAATGTTTACCAAAAACCTAAGGCTAGGTTTTATTCACCATTTTATAGAGGAAGATGAGGCTAATAGTGTGATCAAGAGCTAATGCCAGGAAATGATGGGGCTGGTATGTATACTCCCATCTATTTATTTCCCTGCTATATCATAAAGCAGTTTCCAGTAAGAATAACATCAACAGAATGGCAACATTTTATGGAATATTGTAGTACATGTTCTTTGAGTTTCTTATAATGAAAATGTCCATGATTATATTATATAAATCATTCTTCTTCTCTACTGCTTTAAAGAAAACAAAAATAACTTGCTAAATTTCATGAAAAAGCCAGAAATGTTCTAAACCCACTCACAAAAATTGCACCTATGTGACAGTAAAGATCTCCCTCTTCTTGTACATTTTGGCACATTTCCTATCTCCTTTATACCACAGTCAAATTAACCAGCTTGGCAGCACTTCCTAAAGCCCAGCCAGCAGATACACAGTGAAGCATGCCACCCTAGGGCTGACTCACAGCACAGAATCCTCAGTCACTCATGGAGAATTGTTCTCAAAGATTTAAATAACTGAGAGTTATTCCAAGTATCCCTTGAATAAAAAGACCTTTTAATTAGCATAGCTTTAAAAAGAGAAATGCTCCTACTAAAATTCTCTGGGTACCTACATATATCTCCTTTGATTCCTTAATTATCTTTCTTATAGTTATACAATTATGTAGGAATGATTTCGTGCCAACTCCTCTTCTCCACCATCATTTTAAAGAAAGAAATTAATGACAGTGGCCCACTTGATCAGCTTCTGAAATAGAAGAGAGCTGTGATATTCCAGAGAAATGATAGGGAGAATGGAAGCAGTGGAATAGCAGTGGTGATGCTTCCAAACAATTCAGGATGGAGGTAATGAATCTCTGGGTGAAGTCAGGAGATTGAGGCTAAGGAAGAATCACCAAGAAATCCCGACTCCCCTTCCCACTCAGCATAAATGTCTTGGAGCTCTTTAGTATAACTATTATTTTTCTTTCCTATAAACAGGTATCAGACTCTAAACTCATCATTACATTGCCCTTAAAATTCACAAGGCAACAGCATTCTGAAACATTTCCAGAGTACTTCTAAATAATTCAGGAATTAAAAAAAGATATCACAGGGGAAGTTGGAAAATGTTTCAATCAAATGTTAATGATAATGTAACTTATCAACATTTGTGGACTGCCCCTTAAATAGTGCTTACAGGGAAATGTACAGCTCTTAATGCTTCTTTCAGAAAAGAAAAAGATCTAAAAATCAATGACCTACCTTTCAGGTTTAAGAAATTAGAAAAAGGAGATAAAAATTAAATCCAAAATAATAGAAAGAAGGAGATAATAAAAATAAGAGCAGAAAGCAATGAAGTATAAAGTGAACAAACAATAGAAAACAAATGGTTTTTTGAAAGGATCAAAAAATTTTAAAAAGCTCCAGATACACAAGACAAATCACAAGTTACCAATGTGGAAAAAAACAAAGGAACAAACACCATTTCAGATTTTACAGAAATTAAGTTTCATAATGGAATGCTATGTACAACTTTTGCCAATAAATTTGATAATTTAAATAAAATAGACAAATTTCTTTAAAAATATAGATTACCAAAGCAAACCTAAAAAGGAAATAGAAGGCTTAAATGTTCATATATCCAATAAAGAAGCCAAATTTATAATCATGAACCCTTTTTTGAAAGTCCAGTGATCTTCACTTAGTGATTCTCATTGCTTGTTTAAGAAAGAAAACAGAAGAGGAATGATTGTTTAAGAAAGAAAACAGAAGAAGAGGAAATATTTTCCAACCCATTTGAAATCCTGGGTTGAAAACCAAAACCAAAGACATCACAAGGAAAGAAATCTATAGAGTAATATCCCACATGCACACAGATGTCAAATTCCCTAACAAAATAGACCCATCAACATATAAAAAGATAATAAACTATGACAGAATGGGTTCTGAACTCTGAAAATAAATCAATTAACTGAGAAAAGAAGAAAAAACATAAAATTATTTCAATTGATATAGAAAAACGCTTACTAAAATTCTTATGATAGAAACTCTGAATAAGATAGGAAGAGACGGTATCTTCCTACATCTGATTTAAGAACATTTATGAAAGCCTGCAGATAATGTCATATTTAATGTTGAAAGACATAATCTTTTTGCTAAGGCATGAACACCCACTTTTACTATGTCCAGTCAACATTTCACTGAAGTCTTCATAATGCAAAAGGCAATAAAAAGAAATAAAAGTCATTTGGGTTGGAGAGAAAGAAATAAAATTATGTTTACTTACATATAACAGGGTTAGGTACTTAGAAAATTCTAAAGAATTTATAAAAAGTTATTAGAACTAGTAAGTGAATACAGCAAGATTGCAGGAGTCAAGAGCAATAAACCAAATTAATTGTATATACATGTAATAGCAATGAACAATTAGAAAAAATTTAAATATTCCATTCATAATTCCATAAAAATACTCAGAGATAAATTCACCAAAATTTGTGTAAGACCACTACCTGAAAATTCTAAAAGCTTGCTGAGAGAAGTAAAACCAGACCTAAATAAAATGGAGATATACATCGTGGATTGTTCATGGATTAAAAGACTCAATATTGTTAAGATGGTGACTCTTGATAAACTGATCTATAGATTTAAAGCAATACCCACCAAAATCCTAACAGGTTATTTAAAGAAATTAATAATCACTTTTAAAATTTACAAGGATAGTCAAAGACCTAGAATGGCCAAAATAACTTTGAAACCGAAGAAAAAGTCCAAGGGCTTATGCTACCTAATTTCAAAACTTACTGTAAAGCTGCAGTAATCAAGACAATGTGGTATTGGTATAAAGACAGATAATTAGGTCATGAGACAAGACAGAATTCAGAAATAGACTCATACTTATATCATCAACTGGTTTGCAATAAAAGTGCCACAGTAACTCAGTGGGGAAAGGGCATCAAGCAAAATGTGCTGAAACAACTGTATATCTCTATGGATTAAAAAACAAACAAACTGATCTCGATCCTTACCGCACACAATATGTAAAAATTAACTAAAAAAGGACTATACACCTAAATATAAGAGCTAAAACAATAAAACATTTAGATAAGTGGAAAAGAGAGAATCTTTGTGTCATTGAGTTGGTAAAAGATTTCTTAAATAGGATGTAGAAAGAGCTGGCTATAAAAGAATACATAGACAAAATGAACATTATCAAAATTAAAAACTTTTATTCTTTGAAAGACACAGGAAGGAAATGAAAAGACAAGTTGTAGTTTGGCAGAAAATACTTGAAAGTATATATCTGACAAAGGGCTTATGAGCCAAATCTATAAAGAATTATTGCAACTCATAGTAAGCAGACAAACACAATTTAAAAATTGCCAGGGCAGACCATGATGGCTCAGTAGGCAGAGTTCTCCTGCCATACCAGAGACCTGGGCTTGTTTCCTGGTGCCAGCTCGTGCAAAAAAAAATTGCCAGAATATTTGAACAAATTTTTCACCCAGGGATAGATGCAGATAGCAATTTAGCATGTAAAAACTTATTCAACATGTCTACTCATACTGAAACCACAATGCATATTGAAACCACAATGAAATATCATTACACACCCACTAGAATGGATAAATTAAAAAGACTGACAATTCTAAGTGCTGGTGAAGATGTGGAGTAAGTGGAACCCTCATACAATGTTAGTGGAAACAAAAAGTGGTACAGTCATTTTGGAAAACAGCATGGCGGTATCCTATAAGGTTAAACATGGCATTTACCATATGACACAGCAATCCTATTCCTAGATACTGAAATGAGAAATTAAACACATATCCACATAGAGACTTGTAGGTGAATATTTAGAGCAGCATTGTTCATAAGAACTTGAAGGATAATCAACCGAACGTCCATCATGTGGTAAATCCATGCTCTGGGATATCACTGAGCACTAAAATGGAATGTCTTATTCATATGTATAGCATGAGTGAATCTAATGTTTTATGCCAATTAAAATAAGTCAAACCAAGGACTACATACTTTTTGATTGCATTTATACTAACCTCGAGAAAAGGCAAAACTCTAGGGTGATGAAGAAGAACAGTAATTGTTTGGGGTCAGGGATTGAAGGAAGGTATTGACTGCAAAGAAAAATGAAGGCTCCTTTTGGAATGATGGGATTGGATATATTTTGATTCTGCATAGAAGTGTCAAACTTTACACTTAGAATTGGTGAATTTTATGTAATCTAAATTATATCTCCAATATTATTGAGAAAAAAAATTCAAACTGAATGATTTTTGGGACAAAACACATCAAAATTTGTTGTTGCAGCTAAAGCAGTACATAGAGGGAAATACATGGCTTAAAGGCTTATATAATAAAAGTAATGATATTAAAATCAATAATCTAAGCTTTCACCTTAAAATAGTAGAAAAAGGGTAATTAAACCTAAAACAAGGAGACAAAAAGGAAAAGGAAAGAAAAGAGCATAAATATACAAAATGGAAAACATCATACAAAATTTAAAAAGCCAAACTTGGTCTTTGAAAAGATTTTTTAAAATTGTTAAATCTCTAGGAAGACTGATCAAGAACAAAGAGAAAAAAAAAACAAACATATTGGGAATGAAAGGGGACCCTTCAAAAGAGATCCACACCAAAAAAAAAAAAAAAAAAAATTGTGGCAGGTAATGGTGGTGCAGTGACAGAGTTCTGGCCTGCAATGTGCAATGCCAGGAGACTTGGGTTCGATTCTTGGTGGCTGCCCATGGAAAAAAAAAAAAAGAGATCCAGCTACCTTTCAAAGGATTATAAGAGATTATTAATATAAACAAGTTTAAGTCAAATATATCCAATATCTAAGATTAAAATGGAAAACTTATTGAAAACCATCTTTGCCAAAACTGACACAAGGGGAAATAGAAAATCCAAATGGTCTAAAATTGGTTTGAAAAGTGAATTTGTAATGAAAACTTTCTCATAAAGATAACAATTTTACTGGTTAGAACAATTTGTCAAAAATAGATATATTTTTAAAAAAAGATATCAAGGAAACACTTTCCAATTCATTTTGAGATGTGGGCATGACTCTGATATCAAAGCCTTTCAGTGGTGGATCAAAGACCTAAATATAAGAGTCAGTATCAGGAAAATCCTAGAAGAAAATGTAGAGAAACATTTTCAAGACCTAGTAATAGGAGGTAGCTACTTAGTCCTTTGACCCAAAGCACAAGCAGTGAAAGAAAAAATAAATAAATAAATGGGAACTCCTCAAAATCAAATTTCTATGCCTCAAAGGACTTTATCAAAAAGGTGAAGAGGCAGCCAATTTGATGGGAGAAAATATTTGGAAACCATATATCTCATGTTTGATATCCAGCATATATAAGGAAATCATACAATTCAGCAACAAAAGAACAAACAACCTAATTATAAAATAGGCAAAAGATAAGAGTAGACATTTTTCCAAAGAGAACATACAAATGGCTAAAAATCACATGAAAAGATATTTATCCTCACTAGCTATAAGAGAAACGCAAATCAAAACCACGACGCCGTATAAGAATGGCTACCATTAAACTACAGGAAACTACAGATGTTGGAGAGGATGGGGAGAAATTGAGACACTTATGCACTGCTGGTGGGAATGTAGAATGGTATAGCCACTGTGGAAAAGAGTTTGGCAGTTTCTCAGAAAATTAAATATCGAGTTGCCCTGAGACTTGGCAATACCATTATTTGGTATATACCCAGAAAAGCTGAGAGAAGTGTCACAAACAGACATTTGTACACTGAAGTTCATAGCGGCATTATTCACAATTGCCAAAAGATGAAAACAATCCAAGTGTCCATCAACAGACAAGTGGATAAACAAAATGTGGCATATACATACAATGGAATATTGTGCAGCAGGAAGATGAAATCAGGTCCTAAAGCATATAACAACATGGGTGATCCTTGAGGATATAATGTTGAGTGCCATAAGCCAAACACAAAAGGATAGATACTATATGATTGCCTTAGAAAATGTAAACTTAGAGTCTTAAAATGTAGGCTATAGGGGGCCTAGAGATAGACAGAAGCTAAAGAAGGGAGAGCAGTTACTTAATATGTACAGACTGGTTAATGAGGCTGAATCTAATGGATGGGAATGGATAGAGGTGACGGTAGTTTGTTAGTGGGATTATAAGTAATAGTGTCATTTTGAAGGTGAATATGATTGAAAGGGGTTGTTTAGAGCCATGGGCCTCACGGATTAGCGCTACAAATGTAAAGAAGTTCTTTCATGAACTTCTTCAAAGGCATGACACTTGTACAGAGTTAATAATCAAGGCATATATGGAAAAAACTACTTACTGCATGCTATGAACTATATTTAACAGGACTGTCTCACTAGTACCACTCTCAATACTAGGGGTAAATAGTTGGTGATTGGGAGAGATAAAAGTTAAGGGGAATTTGAGGTTTTCTCTTTGATGTGGGTATGTCTATTATCTTTCTTTTGGACCAATGAAAATTGTCTAAAATTGAGAATGATGATGATTGTACAACTAAGTGAGGATACTGTGAGATATTGATTGTTTATTTTGGATAGAATATATCTAAAAAATCTGCAGATTTTAAATAAACAAACAACAACAAAAAACAACCTTTCGGTAACATTAGAAGAAAGCAAATAATAGGCCCAAATTCTTACTGATGACAAATGCAGATTTTCCCCCAAATAATGCCAAATTGAATCCAACAATATACAAAAAGGATACATTACAACCAAGATCGGTTTATCCCAGGATTGCAAGTTTAGTTCAATACTCAAAAAACAATTACTATAATTCACCACTATAACAGAATAAAGGAGAAAAAAACATATAATTATTTCAATCGATGCAGAAAAAACATTTGATAAAATTTAACACCACCTATGACAAAAGCTCACAGCAAACTAGGAATAAGAACAATTTTCCTCAATCTAATAATAGTCATCAATGAAAAACTCATGGTTAACAGGGCCCCTAATGTTAAAATATTTATACCAAATGGTAAAATAGTCCTATTCTTAAATAAATTAAATTCCTAATTAAAAACCATTCCATAATCAAATCCCTAGATGCAGATCACTTTATCGGTAAGCTCAATTAATAATTTAAGAAAGTAATAACAAGCATAATTATTGGAGATGAAGTAGATCTATATTTACAGATGCTATGCAGAAAAATCCTAAGGAATATAAAAAACCTCTACTAGAACTAATAAGTGAATACATGGTAATACAGAATACGAGGTAAATATACAAAAACATACAAAAATAAATTCTATATACTAACAGCAAATAATTGGAAAATGATATTTAAAAAGCAACTGCATTTATAACAGTATCAAAAGCATAACATTCTAAGAGCCGAATTAATGAAAATAGGTGTAAGACCTCTGCACTGGCTTCTATAAAACATTGTGAGAAATGCAAAGCAGACCTAAATATATGGAGAGAGAAAGAAAGGGAGAGGGAGGGCAGAAATGACACACCACATTCTTGAGCTGGAATATTTGATATCATTAAGATTTCAATTATAATCCCAATCGGCTTCCCCCACCCCCAAAATTGAAATGCTGTTTCCAAATCTTATATGCAAATGTAAAGTACTTAGCTAGCCAAAACATTTTGGAAAAAACAACAACAACAAAAATTGACAGTTGCGTATCTTATTTCATGCCTTGCTATAAAGCTATAGTAATCAGAATTCTGAGGTACTGAAGAAAGATAGACAAATGGTATAGCAATAACTCCATACACATAAAGGGTTGAATTATCATGGAGAATGAATTTTATTTTCAACAAATATTTCTAGAATAACTGGATAAATAGAGGTAAAAATATTGAACCTCAACCCCTACCTCATGCTATATACAAAAAATCAATTTAAGATTTATCACAGACCTTCATGTCGAGGCAAAACTATAAAGCCCCAGTAAAATTCATAGCAGAGTACCTTCACAGCCCTGAGGTGGGCAAAGTTTATCAAAATTAAAAGCTCCTACTCATCAAAAAACATAAATAGGTGGAAAGTTAATAGATATTAACTTGACTTAATATATATATGACAAATAATTTGTATCCATAGTGTACAAAGAACAACTATAAGTCAATAAAAAAAAAACAACTCCATTTTTAAAAAGAATTGGCAAAAGACTTGAACAGACCCTATTCAAGAGAAGGTACGCAAATGACCCATAAGCACAAGATAAGATACTTTCCTTCTTTCTTCCTCCTTTCCTTCCTCCCTCCCTCCCACCCTCTCTTCCTTCTTTCCTTCCCACCTTCCCTTCCTTCTTTCCTTCCTCTCATTATTGCTCATTAATCTGGAAGAAAAATCTTTCCAAGCTTGAACTGATTACAATGACCTAGCATAGATATTATGAACTCTGAAATCTGGAGTTAGATGGACAGATGATACTGTTTGACATTTCCATGGAAAGTTCCACCAATTATCCCCTTCTTACCACCTTCTGATCTTCACATGTCTCATGGTTTAACTTCTGCAGGATGAGTTACATTCTTTCCCCCAGCTGGCATGGAGATACCACCTCATGGAAAGAAGTTTAAAAATAATCGTAAGCTCATTAGAAGAGGCAATATTTAGGTAGGAGAGAGAACTAAGGGAAGTGGGAAGTGGGCAAAAGAGATTAAGAGGGGAACAAATTTCCACTTACACGGGAGGACTTAAACACAGCGCCAAGCAAGGCCACTGTGGGATTGATGTAGAGTAAGAGCACTAGGACAAATCTTCACATCTGACTATGACAAAATACTTTGGGTCAAGAAACAAAACTATTCTAATACAACCTATCTGGGAACTTTCAACCATTGCTCCATTGCAGTCAACACACGACATGTAAATCTGATGAAAAGAACAATCTAACGGGAAATCAACCATGAACTTCAATTATGGGTTTTCCACTGACTTGTTATAAGAGTTAAAAAGACTTTTAATCCATCTAGTCATCAATAACCTGACCCACTAATGAGGAAAATGATAATTACTACCTCACAAGATTCCATGAAAATTTAAATAGTGATGGCCTTTGTGGAAAGTTTCCCAATATAAATGTATTTTGTTATTATTATGATGATTAAGAAATAATTTTCAGCATCAGAGGATATTTAATAAAGAAGTGAAGCTTAAGAATTAATTTGTGATAGAAATGTTTTTGCATAAAATGCTGACCTCCTAAAACTCTTCATAAAAGTGAACATTTAAATCTTAATGGAGACAATTAGTGCAACACATTTCCTACACAGATATTCTTTTGGTTTGGCTCCTGTGGAGTCAGCATGGAACTTCACAGGGAACATCAATTAATGATGACAGTTTTTAATCACAAGATCACACTATTCTAAATACTTGAAAATGATATATTGATTTGCTTTTAAAATCTTCTATAATTGAGGATTATTGTAACTGCCTGGTAACCTGTCTCATCAATTCTGTACTCTTAACATCTTCCCCCCATCATAGCACCCACCCACCCACCCCTTGCCTCTAAATCTAGCATTGCTGGATCTGTCTTCCTAAAGCCTCGCTTCCTTATAATATTTCTGCAAAGTACACTTCAGGGGCTCCTCAGAACTTATTGAACACTTTTTCATATTTTTCCAAGGCTTGCTGTAATTTGTCCCCACACTAACTCTACAACCTTCTCTTCTAAACTCCTAACGCAACACGTTAGTTTCTCCTACTTGAAAAGCCCTCTTTACTCCTTTTAGCATCTCTAAATCCTACCCAACTTAATTTGGGTACCACTCAACATGAGAAGCCTTCCCTGAGAATTACAGCCCAATTTCACATTTCTCATTTCTGAATTCCCATGAACACATTACATTTTATTATGCTTATTTCTAATACTTATACTACTTTTTGTTGTACTTGTTTCATATCTTTCCTAGCACTCATTATACACACAAGAATTGTGACATAACTGCAGCCTACAGGAGATACTCAACGAATGCTTGCTGAATGAATGAAGGTGGAGAAAGAATAGTGTATCCAGTCAGAAAACAAGATTCTGATTCTAATTGTTCTATTTTAACCAGGCTCTTATGAGTACTAAAATCTCTGGTCTTTCTTTCTGTGAAAGGAACTAGGTAACATGGGGGAACTCTTAATCCAGGCTTGTTCTCCTTCCAATGAGGACCTATTTCCCTCCATCATCAAGCTTTGTCTTCCTTTAAAGAGTATTCCCTTGACAGTGATAACCTAGGAAGTTCCCTTTAGTAGCCCCTCACCCAGCATTCGCAGGGGAAATTTGCAAGGACAGATTCTTCCCTGTTCTCCTTTAGTTACAACTTTTCTCCTAACTCTGGAGACTCCTTGGATCTGGCTTGTAAATAGCTCTGGCAAACTCAGGGCATTGGCATTCATAGTCTGTCTTCAGGGTCCTGCCAGCCTGGCTCTGGGTGGCCGAGGTGACCGGCAGGCCAAAGTGAGCCCGAGGTCACAGCTAACAGGTGAAACCCCAGGAGGAGGCCGGGCTGAACTGCAGGGGACAGGAGAAAGGTCACACTTGGAGCAGGCAGGGGGCAGCTCCAGGGGACCCAGGGGTCAAAGTCCTGGGCAAAGACAGAGGCGTGGGCTCAGGGTGGGATGTCAGGATACTGAGGAGGAGGCGCTGGGAAGTCCCCGCTGCCCTGACAGCCACGGGCAAGAACGAAGTCCCAGAATCTGGGCAAGTCACGACTCAGGCCCGAGCCCGGCCCAAGGAATCCGGGAAAGCGCGGAGGTCAGGGTTGGGGACCGGAGCAGCAGCTCCAGCAGGCAGGGAACCTGCCCTGGCAGGCTCGTTCACACCTGGGGCTTGTAGACAAGGACTAGGGGTGGATGGCAGAATGCTGCAGGTGCTGGGCAAGGCTTAGTGCCCTCTCTGTGCTCAGCGGGCTTGACCAGCTTTCACAGATGCCCGGGGGGCTCAATTCTCCCCGAAGTCCTGTGGTGGCTGTTGGCGGGCAGCAGTTAGTGGCACGGGAGGTGAGGTGGCCTGGAGTGCAGGCTGCACCGTGCCCACTGCCAGGGCCTCCCCTGCCGCTGGGGGCAGCTCACAGGGCAGGGCAGGAAGCGGGAATTCGGTTCTCAGCAGGATCAGAACTGAGGGACCCGAGACAGTGAGGGGGTGGGGGAATGGCCCGGCGCCTAAGTTTCTTGCCTCAGGAAGCTCCAAACAAGTGCCCATCTGCCTTCAGGGAAGAAAGCATACTTCATTTTATTCCCAATTCAGTTTTCAAGACCAAATCCTGTCATCAGCAGTCTGCGTCTCTTCAGCAACAGCATATTGTCCCCGTGTCCTTGTTTTCAAATGTTCTTTCCACTGAGGACTAAAAGGAGCCCAGATTCTTACCCAATGCCTCTCATTTCCTTAAGGAGCAATTGTAACATTTCTCTGCCTATTTAAATGTGCTCTCTGAGTCAGGTAAAGCTGAAGGTAATAGTTAATCAAAACCAAGTAATTCTTGGGTGCTTAGCAAAATTCTCAGCACTTAATCATACTTAAAATGGACTATTAATGAAGCTTATAAATCATTTTGCAACTCTGCAAGTGAATTTCCCTGCAGGCTTAGAGAATATTAAGCCATTTAGATTTTACCAAATCAATATTATTCAGGCTTTAATTCCTGGGAAAAGAGATTTTTAAAATAAGGTTACAGCTCAGATATCCCTTGCTGAGCTGAGCAATTGCTTCTTCTATCTGGGAAGTTCTGAGTTCATGTTAAACATTCTTCAAGTTATTCCCAAAATTGATGACTATATTGACCTACTTTTAATAATTCTTAATGAAACAAATGAGACTGCAAGGTGCAACATTGAAAATAGCTTTGCTTTAATGCTGGCATTTAAAATAAATAGGTAAGTCCTGTTTTCTTTTTTTCAACAGTTATTGATCCACAAAAAAATGAATATAAAAAAGTGGGTTATTATAATATATATATATATATATATATTTTTTTTTTTTGTATGCGAAGGCACCAGGAATTGAACCCAGGTCTCCAGCATGGCAGGTGAGAACTCTGCCACTGAGCCACCATCACACCACCCTCTCACTAATTTTTTAAAGAACTGGATGATAGGACTTATTTAGCAAATGTAGAGTTATATATTAAAAGCCTTGTATTAAATAGCTAGAAAAGATTAAGGAGAGTAAAGAAGATAGAAACAGATTATGCGTATAACAGCCCCTCCCTCCCAAGACATTACTAATATTGCTTTTTGAAATGAAGCAATTGTAAATTTAGAGGAAAGTTTGGCAAACCTTTTTGGGAAAGGGCCAGTTATACTTTGCATACTGCTTCCTAGTTCATTTTTTAATAACCATTTACATACGTTAAAAGCATTCTTAGCTCCTGCCTATACACAAATAGGCGGTGAATAGAATTTGGCCATAGCTGGTATGCTTTGCTGACCCCTACTTTAGATTTTAGCCTGGGGGGTGGGAAAGGGGGAAAATGGAACCAGAATTTGTTCACTAGCACTTTTATATAAAGTCTGCAAATAGAAGTGTTCTCTACGTGGGAACTTCCTATTTTTAATGGAGAAAGATACATAGTTCCCTCTTGGAAAGTGGAAATCAATGTATAAAATTTCACTTTACCAAAATAAAGGATCTCCCGTGAAGGAGTGGCTTCTCCGCTTTGTGGCCTTCTAATTAGGAAAACTGTGAAGGCTTTGCAGCACATCCCCAACTTGGGGAATAAAATCACCTCCGCGTACCTCCAGACAGGTGTGACCTGCAGTTTCAGGACTTCCTGGTCCAAAGTGTTGGTTCTTATGCTGGATTCTCGTGATCACTCACACCCTCTATGAAAATTTAAGTTTTGTGTTTTCATTTCTGAAGATAAGGAAACTAATTGATAATATCAACTTCGGGATCACTGGGGTGATCACTTCCTAAATGGGTCCCCTGGCAGATATTCAGCGCCCAGAGAATTCAGGAGCTCTGGCTCCAGGGAAAAACAACAGTATCCCAGCGCCCTGTTTGAAGTTTGCCTCAGTTTGGTTAAAACAGAACGTCCTGGGTGAATACAGCCATAGCCCGGTAGTATAAACGAGAAATCAGCATTTAAGGGATGATTTTTGGGTACTGAATCACTATATAGATATTCCTTTTTTGCTTTCTGGTATATTGGGGTAGACAAAGGGAGATTCCTGAAATCTCTAAATTGCAATCCAGCTGCCTTGATCTCTGATAATAGTTGTATAGCCCTTATCTTCTGCCCTGTGATTGTAAAAACCTTGTTAACTAACCTTCATTTGTACCCCGTTATCCAGTTTTTCAACTTTAGAGTTTTGTAATCACTAAAGACAGCACCTAACGTTTATTAGTGAAGGGTCTTGGGTCAGCCCAGAACCAACCCACCCCAAGTCCAAAGTAACCTTGATAACTGAGACTGAAGCTAACCAAAGTGGGCCCTCCTAACATGTGCAGTAGCTTAGGCTTTAAACTTCAAGTCACCTATGCCTCATTCTGCCATTTTCTTTCACAGGGTCTGTGACTAAGCATGGACTCAATCTGCGCATGCTTAATAATCAGATCACCTCCAATTACATCATCTGGGGCCTCAGTGCTCATTATCCTAAACCCTACTCATCTTTCCTCTAATAAAACTATCCGAACTGCTGCAGTTCGGGAAGACAGATTTTGAGCCACGGGGCCATCTGCTCTTCTTCTCCCTGCCTAGTAATAAACTCTTTCTCTCTTTGAAACCTGGATGTCTCAGGAATTGGTTATTGAGCGCGTCGGGCAAAAGACTTCATACCCTTTGTCCAGTAACAGTAGTATTTGTGTACTGACCCAAGGGGCTACGCTGGAGTTCAGTGAGCCCGCTACATGCGGGTGGTGATGGGTTAATTCTGCAAAACCACACACTGACCAGGTGCCGCTATTCTAGCCAACTTGAATTTTATTGAATTTGGGTTATATAGTTAATTTTAACATTTATTTTCATTTTAAATTTGCATAAGAATTATAATTCTAATAATGAAAATAGCAAGTCAGCATACAGGACAGTGAGAATCTGAGCTCTTGAAAAGACACCTATTTCTTACTTAGTTGGAAAATAATTCATCACTAATGCACCGTGAATAGTACATGGAAAAATAGTGGTCCATGAAAAAAGCCCCAAAACCCCAAAAGTACAGGTCAAATATCTATTACGATGAATATATATATATATATACACATACACATACATACACACACACACACAAATGATGATATTTTAAGTCAGAGACAATAGCCTATTTCAGGTAATATTCGTCAGAACAAATTCTGGAAACTCAATCATTGAGACAATCATGTTGAAGTTTATTGTAATTGACAGAATTTGACTGAAATGTAAGCTACCGCCTTCATCAAATGTTTTGAAAAGACGGCGAGTACGTGCTTGTTGCATAACTTTAAAACATTTTGCTTTGTTTTTGTTATCTGATTATTGCACATTGAGTAGGAGCCAGCAAATAAGGTCTTTTTTTCACAATAACTGTTGCCCTTAAGAAATAGATACATTTTAAAAATCTAAGTAGTCTCTTAATTGAATGGAATTAGTTGAATGAATTTGTGCTTTCAATATTTAAAGCAGTTTAAATAATTATTGCCTTAGTTGAAATACAACCTAAAAGCTGACTCTGCCTTTATACCCTGTGCAGGTTTCCTAACAACATCATCTCAGTTGCCAGAAAGTATTTTAAACACGTGGGTCTCTGCCTATTTCACTTTTCATACAGGAAAGTTAGAAGTTTGGTCTCAACTCTAAAACTAATCCCCTTTGGGCATTCTTATAATTTTTGCTTCTTGTGGCTTTTTTTTTTTTTGACATATTAAAATAAATGCAGTTCCTTTTTAGTTTACCTACACATTATATAAAGGAAGGAGATAAAAGCAGTAACAAGTTTGTTTACTTTATGCCAGCAGTTCTCAAACTTTTTTGGTCTCAGGCACCCTTTACAGTCTTATAAGTTATTGAGAAGCCCAACGAAGTTTTATTTATGTGGAATATTTCTATTGCTGCTTACCATATTATAAATTAAAATGGAAACATAAAAAATATTTATTAATTCATTTACTGATAATAAACTTATTACATGTTAACGTGTTTTCTGAAAAATAACTGTATTTTCCCAGACAAAAATGCAGGAAGAAGTGTGACTTTATTTTGCATTTTTTTGAGATCTCTTTAATGTTTAGCTTGAAAGAAAACACCTAAACTCTCATATCTGCTTCTGCATTCAATGTGTTGTATTATGTTGTTTTGGTTTAAGAAAATCTGGCCTTACACATACGTACGTATTTGGAAAAGGGAGGAGTATTTTAATAGCTTTTTCAGATAATTATGGACATTCTTCTCTGATGCTATACCAAAACTCGACAAGTGGTAGTTTGTTCAAGTTAGTTACAACATGAAATCTGAAACTCCATTGCCGAAATTCTCATAATCTGGTACATTAAAATTCACTGATCTCTCCTGTACTTTGCATGGATGTTTTTTACCATTTACCAATGGTTTTGGTAACACCATGTATCAGTCATTCGGAAAATATTGGTTCACTGAGATATGTATATCTTGCAAATTCTGACACGTCATTATAACAGTATTTAAAAATCACATCCGTTAATACTGTCACCAATCTCAACAGAAAATTTAAAAAGCGTTTAGGTTTTTGGAAGCCTTCAAGCTCATGATGGCAGCTACAAGTTTTCCAAAATTCTGTTTCACTTGAAAGCTCAAATTTTAGCATTGACAACAAACCCTGCAAGTTTTTTAAGTGATAGACTCATTTTGTTCATTTTCAAGAAAATGTCTGCCAAGTACCAAAATACCAAAGTCTGAGTAACCAGTTTGTCTTTCACTTGTTGTTTCAAGCAAGAACAGTGTTCCATGAAAAAAACATCAGTAGCTCTACTGCTTTTCTCTGGAACACCATTATCCGCCAGTAAGCCAGAAATGTACTGTATGAACACCGCTCATTGATTGCGCCACACAGGATGTTGTCCTCATAGGTGGAGGTTTAATAAGATGAATAGTGTTTATTGCCTCATCTAGGACATTCTTAAGTGAAATTGGCATTATTTTTTTTTTAATGTGGGGGAGGATGCAATGATAACTACTGCCAGTGTTTTTATGCACTATTGCTTTTGCACCATCATCAGTGCAAATGCCAAACGGTGAAAAAAGCAAATAATAATATATGAAAATAATTTTGACCTTGCAGAACTTCTCAGAGGATCCCAGGGGTCTGCGATCACCATTTTTTTCCTACAGGGAAATAAAAGTTCAAACTAGGAGAGAGAAGGTGGATAATACTGAAGTACTAAGAACTTTGGAAAGTCTTCCCCTCCAAGATATTTCTGAAAATTTGAAATTTCTTTCTTCCCAGGTATTTTATGAACTCATTCAGGCAACAGACATTGATTGAGCCCTTTCTGGGGGCCTGGCTCTGAACTAGTTGTTGAGGTCACAGAAGTATATCAGAGTTCTCTGACTGAAGGAACTTACAGTCTAGGTGGGAGAGGAAAGTAAGTAAATAAATCCACACAAAGGCATGCTATCAGTTGTGCAGTTAAAATACAGCACAGGGAAGAGAGTGGATGACTCAATTTGAGGGCGATGAGTAAAATTATGTACAGGTGGCACAAGTTGAGGCTTGATGTAAGCGTAGGTGTTTGCCAGCCAAGAACTGGTTCTCTTAATGGTTCCTTTCTTATCATGCCTCCTTACTCTATCCATCCTCCCTTGTGATGTTCAGTGCCTTGAACCCGGTCCCAGATGCCAGTTTGAACTCGAGTCACCTGGCAAAAATCAGCCAGAAGTTGTCAGAAGAATGTAGATGTCCAGAGAGATGCAGAGGCAGGGTGAACACTTGAGAGGTCGACGCCAGGGAAAACTAATTAAAAAAAAAATTGTACTTACCCTTACATTAGCAAAAACTTTAAAAATTGTTTGTGTGATTATATCTGGGAGCAACCAGAAAACAAGTAACTTTTCATGGTCCATTATAGCCCATGATTCAGTAGTTATTCACTTGTTCTCATATATTACATATCCCCAAATAGTCCAACTGTCCCCTCGCTTTCAGATCTATTATTTTCTCCTCTCATCTGTTTTACAAGTAATTTAGGTAAAGCATTGCTTCACTGATCTAGCATTTAATAGAAACGTTCATTGAAATGTAAAACTCAGATGGAAAGAAGACCAAACATTTAACCACACTTAACTACATCTCGCACTGCAGGCATCACACTGATGTAGTGAAAAACTCCATAGTTACATTGGAAATTAGTATAGAGGTTATTGTTAATTTAGATTTTTAATCCACATTCTTGTCCCCGATAGTGAAGAAGAATTCACTGATTTGCAGAGTTTGAAAGAGATACGGGGGAGGGCAATGGTGTTTGTGACCGAAGAGGCTTTTATGTCATCACATATAATATGAGAACATCTCCTAAACTATTAACGGAGCCCTCATCCCTGCCTTGTGCTTATTGAAATGAGATTATAGATGGGCTCACCGGGAACTGCAAACTTTTCAGCTAGTTTTAATAAAGACAGAGGCAGACAAGAGCAGAGCTTTGCATCATAGAATTTGGGGTTTGAATTTGCCATTTACCGGCCACGGAGGTATAACATGACAGCACAATCTCTCTGCGCTCGTTCTCTTTCCGTGTCACACCGGAGTGATGCTCGCCTGGCAGGGTTGTTACGGGGTTAGAGATAACGAGACATGTGTCAGGCCCCGGCACACGGCCAGCACGCCTCACATTGCTATTTGGAGAAGTGCTGGGGTAAGCTGTTTACTTTTGAACTGCATTGGCATTCTGTGAGTTTGCTGTGGCTTGAAAGCCTTCTTTCCTGCCTGGTGGCAGACTTTCCCTTTTCTTATTGTTCCAAGAATACTTCTGCATTTGGTCCATTGTAAATAGTAACAATTGTTTGGTTGTTCCTTCAGAGGGAGAAGCCTTCCTGGTGCCGGCCTGACAGGGCTCGCTGTCTGATCTGTCCAACAGCTTGGAGCTTTGGAACCAGAGACAAAGCCCAGCGCTCTCACTCCCTCCTCTGTGCGAAGAACAGAGTCCCCAACCAAAATAGACCTTCATCCTCTTGCAAACACCACCCAGAATAAATGCAAAGGAAATGAGGGCAAAAAAATCCACTGCGGTGGCTGTTGAGGCAGAATTCTTTCCAAAATACAAAGTTTCTCAAACCTTGTAGGAAGCAGTAATGGTTATTACATCATGAATCAGTGTTGTGTCAATTCCAGATTATAAAATGAGCAATATTCTATGTGCAAAAAGTAGACTCTATTTGTATATCTTGAGCACAGATGGGAATTACCTAGAGAAATGTGCTTATGTACGTCCACTTACAAACAAAGTAAAGCACCCCAATCGCCCATGGGGGGTTTAGTGGGAATTTAGCTCATATCATGGCATTCAAAGCAAAACAAGTTTCAGCTCTTTCACATCCATATCAAGCTTCAAATAAAAATCATGAGGTACGTTCTATATCTTTACAATCTTTTAAAATTAAAATTGGATGCAAATTAGTGATAAAGATTGAGGGG
Source organism: Myrmecophaga tridactyla (assembly GCA_004026745.1). Classification (NCBI taxonomy): domain Eukaryota; kingdom Metazoa; phylum Chordata; class Mammalia; order Pilosa; family Myrmecophagidae; genus Myrmecophaga; species Myrmecophaga tridactyla. The sequence goes on along the minus strand of PVIY010015282.1, from coordinate 15,771 downwards.
AAAAATAGCATCAATGTAAAACATTGTACAAGAAGCACAATTACTTAAGCACTGACTTTCATTTTGCAGTTTAAGTGTTGGCAAATTCAATTGTTTCTATTCAAACGGTCTTTATTGGTCCTAAAATTTGTTGTGATTTTCCCTTGATTAGCTAATTTTCCTATGGTCTGGACTTGACAATGTCTAAAGCTGGAGAAAACGCTAACTATAATCCAAATTCAGGGTCAATTCATTGGTAACATTATTTGATAAACAAAATTTGAAGGATGTCAATTTGTGTAAGTTTTAAGACTTAAAAAGGTTACAATCCTTAAAAAAAAGTTACAATCCTTTATTTGTGAGAAAAACAATTTACAGGAAGGCAGCATCTTGGCTTACTGGGACATTATGAAATATCTGGAGAAGAAAAGTGCCTAAAGAAATTTATAATACTCCTTCAAAATAGGGAGGTGAACATCATTTAATAGATATCAAAACTTACTATAATGCTACTATAATCCAAACAGAATAGAACTAATATAAAAACAGATCAATGGGAAAGAATAGGGTATGGAAATAGATCCAAATAAATCTGAGAATTGAAGTCACTGAGAAAATATGTATAATATTAAAATATAATACAAATACATAGAATAAATGGAGTTGGGATAAATGGCTAAACATCTGCTAGAAAATAACATTCAACCCTCCTCTTATAACATATTCAAAAGTAAAAGTCAAATACATTAAGAAACAAAATGTAAAATGAGGAAACCTACTAATATAGTCAAAGAAAATTTAAGATAATATTTATGTAACTCTGGAAGGAGGGGAGCATTCTTAAGCAAGATAGGAAACAGTGTAAATAGTTGAACGTATTTTTAAAGAACTGAAATCATAGTATAGGGTACTATGTAGCTACAAAGGACAAAAATGATGGTGTGCTGATTAGATAAAAATGGAAAAATGGAAAACTTCCAGCCGAGAACTATTTCTAGGAGAAAATATCTACAACACATATTAGGGTAATGACTAAATATCCCTAATACACAAAAACTCTTGCAAATTAATTAGGAAATGGCTGACCTGGACACATAATTCGCAACAGAGGAAATGCGAAGATGAATAAGCATAAGATGCTTGATTTCAGGTGTTAGTAATCCAGAAAGTGGAAATAGGGACAGCTTGATATCATTGGAGGGGCAGGAGCATATCAGAACGATTTAACTTCAAAGGACTCCTAAACTCCAGAGCTGATGAGGTTTGGGGGCAAGAGATAACTCTTGTACATTGTGGATGGTTCTATAAATTGCATCAGCCCCAACGTAATCAGCCAGCACCTGTTAAAATATGAAATATACATATATATTTTCCCTGCAGTTGTAATTCTGCACAGCTATCTGACAGTGTACAGAGATGCTTATTCAAATAAGGAATAATGGTTAAAAGCATGGCTTCTGAAGGCAGACATGCTAGGGTTCAAGCACCAGCTCAGTAATTTACCTGGCCTTTAGGTAAATTATTTAATCATATGCCTCACTTTTTTCATCTGTAAAAAGAAGGCAACAATCATACTTATTTCACGTAGTTTTTGTGACACTTAAGTTAATACATGCAAAGTGCTTAAAACAGTGTCTAGTACGTATTAGGCGCACAATAATTATATCAGTGTCTGTAATAACAGAAAGAAACAACCTGAATGTCTAACACCTGGAAAAAGAATTGAATGAATTATACTATGCAACCATTAAAAAATAACAAGCTATATCTGTACGTAGGTTTTGTCCAAAATAAACTGAAAAGTTATGCTTTTAGCTTAGTGTGTAACTCCAATTTTGGAATAAAAACACAACTGAACAATTATCCTATAGATATATCTATCATTGTGCTAGAAAAATAATTTGAGAAATTAACTTTTTTTCTTTCAGTAGTTTCCTTTTCCCTCTTTCTGCTCTTACCCCATTCAAGCCCCAAGACTGCTCTGTGCTTATTGTCCCCAGTGAACCAATGACAAGAGAATGATCCTAGCAACTGTCTTCCAAAAAGTCAATCTTGCAAATGTTCTAGGGTTTGAGAAGAGAGGTATATCTTCCCAGCCTGAGTGGAGGAGATTCTCCCTAGGTTGAGGGCAGATGAGGGTGCAGTGGGAGGAAGGCAGTGGGTGCTGGAGGTGAGCCTGGATGAAAGGAGCCTGATGCCAAAAGACACAGAGTGTACAGAGGTGGGAAATTCTAGGTAAGCTGGTAAGACTAAGGAGAAAAGAAAACTGGGCTTTACTTTCCCCATGGAGGCCAAGGAAGCTGGCAAGAGCCCACAAAGGAAATGGCTCTGGAGTCCCAAGGCAGACAGGGCCTTAGGCAGTCTGGCAGAGATTGCCATCCCCAAACACGGCACAGAAACCCCATCCCTACAGGGTCTGGCACAGGGGCCAGGACATCTCTGAAGACCAGTGGCCAAGGCCCAGATAGGAAGGAAGGTGTCTCAATATTTCTAAGGTTATCAAGGAGCAGACGCTTGTCATGCTCCAACTCCCACCCAACTCCTATGCATGCCACAAAGCCCTGGAATTTAGACATAACCAAAGCAAAAGGAAGATATCGCCAATTGACTGAGCATGAGTCTCCCACCTTCCATATGGGAGGGAGCTTCAAATTAGAAATTAATTTGATTAAAGAAAGATTACATTCTAGTTTTTCTTCATTAAAGCTGTGGAGTTATACCAGTTACCTGCATTTTAATATATTTATATATGGATACATAAAAAACAAATTGTTGAGAGTGGCCACCCAGGGGAGAGGCCATTCAGTTGAAAGGGGGAAAGAAGGGGCTATTCCTTTCACTTTAGAATTTCTGCAGTGTTTAAGTAGCTAAAATGACTGTTATGTTAATTGGCTGAAATAGTACAAAATCCAAAGACAAAATAGCAGGTTCAAAACAGTTCTAGAGTACACGACAAAAATCCAGACTCAAAACGCCTATGTTGGGCAAATTGTTAGTATCTCTGAACCTCAATTTACTACTTTTTAAAATGAGGGCATTGGCATAAGTTATTCATGTCATCCCTTCTTTTTCTAAAACTCTCATAAAGCACTGTTTCCTGTTGTTGAAAATGTACAGCCGGATATGGAAGAAAAGAATCATGTTGGAGGAAACTTGCATGAGTTAGGAGCCTTCTAATTTCACATTCTAAAGCTCATGGATACAGAAGTCATAGTGGAAAAATTGAACTGTCCCATGAAACAGGGACTTGGTTTTCAGCCTCAGCTCTGCCAATTATTTTCTGGGTGACCCTGGAGCAGGCTTTTTAAATTCTTTAGGTTAAGTTTTGTTTCCACGGTAGACGTTCACAAACCGGGCTGTATACTAGAATCAGTTGGAAATTTAAAAAATGCACAGCTCATGCATAGGACAGAAATGTATACAGATGTCACCAAAAGACATGTATACGAATGCTCTCAGCAGTACCATTTGTTAATACCTCAGTACTGAAAGCAATCCAGGTGTCTGTCAAGAGTAGGATGGATAAAGAAATTTGGGTAAGCTCATACGATTGAATACTATAGAGCAGGGGTCAGTAAATATTTTTCTGTAAAGGGCCAGAGAGAAAACAATTTTGGTTTTGCCAACCATGGTGTCTGCTGCAACTAAACTCTTCCATCAAAGTGTGAAAGCATCATGGACAATAAAATACAAATGAGCCTGGTGGTGTTTCAATGAAGCTTTCTTACAAAATCAGGAGTTGGACCGGATTTGGCCTGCAAGCCATAGTTTACTGATCCCCTACTCTTCAGCAATGAAAAAATAAGCAAACTATAACAACATGGAATGATATGGATGCATTTCACAAATACACTGTTGAGTGATAAAGCCACCTACTAAAGAAAACATACTGTGTAATTTCATTTATGGAGATTTCCAAAATAACCTATGATGTTAGAACTTTGCTATAATGGTCATCATGGGAGGAGATTGCAGTTATTTGGGGTGCAAGGGGAGTCTTCTGGAGTACTGGGGTCACTCTACTATTTAATTTGAAGCTGTGTTCACTTGTGAGGATTAGTTGAGTTGCTCATTGACAGGGCTTGCTTTTCTTTCCCCCCGATGTAAGATTTACTCAGTTAAGTTTCTATTGAAACTACAGGGCCTTACCCTGTAGAATCTGATTTAGGAAGGTGGGAACATGTCTTGAGGCTCTGTCCTAAAACAGCCCTGAAAAGTGAAATGCCCCTCTCAAGGTCACCTTATCATCGGCAGAGCTGAGACAGCGTCACGCTTTACTCCGAGCAGGGCATGGGGAGAGTCAGTTCTGGAGAGACAGAGGACATGCCATCTGCCCTTGAGAACAGACTGGAAATTAGCTAGAGGAAGCCAAGGTTGCATTCCAGCCCTTGGCCTAGGGTGATATTTGCTCTGTCACCTGAATATTCTCAATGACTTCTGTGACCTGGCAGCATCCCCGTTCCCAGCTCCGCAGATTGCTAGAAGAGCTGGGAGGCTGCCAGAGGACTTTGAGAACGCAGCATGAGCACAGCAGCCAGCTCTCCACATGGCCGACCTCTGAGTTCTTTCCATTCCCTGCCCCTCGTGTCAGAAGGCTTGGTGGTGCTGCAGGCATGACCTGAGCTTTGGGTTCCAACAGATACAGCTAAAACATTCTGCATTTATGACTGGGTGGCAAATTACTGAATCTTACTAAACCTTACTTTTTCTCATCCTTAAAATCAACATAAAATACCCATGGCATGCCCCCCTGCAACAACAATATATATATATATATATATATATATATATATATATATTTTTTTTTTTTCTGTATGCTATATGACGGGGTCACATTTCATTCTTTCTCCATGTGGGCAGCCCGCCATTGCAGCACCATTTAATAACATATATTTTTAAAGCAGTTTTATTGAGAGAGAGTCACATCCATTCAAAGTGTGCAACCCATGGCTCGCAGTGTATTCACAGAGTCACAACAGTGCATTCTTTCTCTCTCTCTTTTTATTCAATATTTATTGAGCCGATTTTTATGTGCCCAGCATTGTCAAACCTTTTGCGAGGATGACCTCATATAATCCTTGTCAGTGATGAAGGATCACTTATGATCTTCACTGTACCCCTGAAGAAAACTAGGAGTCAGAGAACTGAAATGACCTGTCCAAGGTCACACAGGTAGTAATAGACCGATCTGATTTTCCACAACCATGATCTACCCTGGAGTCTGAACTCTTCACCACTGGATGATGCCTGGGATCTATTATTAGTCTGGCCCGTGGGAAATTTAGTAGAAGATAGTTCTGTATTTCCTCTTTCCTCAGAGATCTATGAATCAGAGCTGAGGCCTGGCAGTCAAAAAACCTGGATCCTGGTGGCTCCAATAATCATCAGTTCGGTCTGACAAGTCACTTCCATGTCCTTACCAGCATAATGAAGACATTGGCTTAGGTGAATCTTAATGTTTCTCCTAGGCTGCATGAGTTTGTCCTCTTTCTGGGCTTAATTTGTGACTCCAAACAGAAAATTAAAATGTTTCCATCCTAAATTTTCATGAAAATTTTGCATTTGCTTCCATGATCTAAATTTGTTTGGGTGAAGTGTTACTTTATTTACTAGCTAAATCTCTCTTTCTCTCACACATACACACACACACACATACTCATGCACACTCTTGCTTGTCCCTTTCCATCCTTCAGCTCTTGTTTGTCCCTCTCCTCCAGCACACTTAACTCACAGCTGCACATCTCCAGAGTAGTCTCAATGTGGTTTGAGAGGCAGAGGTTCTAGTTGATTTCTTTGTGCCTCTCTACCTACAACATTCTATATTGTGTGGAAACTCATACCACAAAAGTTTTCCCCAGACCTGACATCAATCCCCCCAATTCATCCAGAACTGGGCCAGCTATTACCATTAAAATAATCAATGCACTTTTGATGTCTTGCCAACTTGGCAGATGACAATGGATTTTCTGCAAATTGAAAAGTGGTGATGGAGCTGAGAAAATATGACCCCATTCTCTGTGTGGGGTGGTTTTGTACAAAGGCAAATGAAAATTATCTGTCAGATTTGGAAATTGTTGAACCAACAAGTACATGTGGAGGAGAAGAATTAATAAATTCACAGAGCAAACTGAAGATTGTTTTTCTATTATGTACTTCCCAGTCATTTGCCTAAGACTCAAGGGAGTCTGAGAAGTCAAGGGTAAACGAGTTTTGTTTAGCCAGTTACAAAAGTAAAAACAAAAGTTAAATTGAATAAAAAGTCAATAGTTCAACTCTTGCATAAGGGCTATTAGAATTTGGGGATAAAATTTTCAATACGTTGTTATAAGACATTTAAAAAACAAACCATAAAAACACTTAATTTTGGAAAGCCTGGTAGCCAGTAGGGTGAAAGATTTAGTGTTCCAGTAATAGGATTTGGAATTCCAAAACACAGAGAAATGGTCATTTTTATTGTTCTGTTTAGTTTGATCGTATTCCAGGAAGTAAGGAGACAGCAGAGATGACAGCCGCTGATGTGGATGTTTCCTACGCGACAGGAAACGCTCTCAGACCCTATACATGACTCGCCCCCCTAAATTTACCCTTTGTTTTCAGTACATCCATTTGCTTCTTTGTGCTTAATTCTGCCTATTGTGTCTAGATGAGACAGAGAGAACACTATGATTATAAGACAGTATGCTTGCTAAAGAAATTGCTGTTCTAGTATCAAGAAAAATTTAAGATGCTCACTACTGATTTATGAAGAGATATTTAGAATAAATTGAAAGATTTGCTCTAGTAGCCAAAGAAAGGATCTCATAACAGAACCTTCCAATTCCCAAATGCTAATGATTTCAAACACACACACACACACAAAGTACATTCATATATGATTGGCTTTTGAGTGATTTCAGAATTTAAAAAATACCCACAGCAATCACTAAAAATCAGTTTTAACAATGAATATAGTTTGAGCTTGTATTTCCTAAGCTTTTACCATTTTGGTCATGCAGAGCTTAGGAATTATGAATGTTTTTCTCCACAATTTCGACACTGATTTATCCTACCTTTCCGTCTGCCCACCTGGTAGTGCCGTGTAAATTTCTCCTTAAACACTGGAGCTGGCAGCAGTTCAAGTAGAAGGTTCCATACAGAGCGCCAAAGATATGGAAAGAAAGAAAAGGAAAAAATATGGTGCATTTAAAAATGGTTGAACAATGCTAGCTGAAACTTGCAAATTCATAGTGACAGTGAGCACAAAATTATAGTAAAATGAAATTCTTCTCCCCTACAAGTATTTCTGGAGAAATTACAGCAATATTATTTCAAGCTAAATTAGAGGAGAACTGCATTAATATGATATGCTTTGGCCCGTTTGCTATACAGCAGATTTTTATTACAAAAATCTAATTTTCCTTTCATTTCATTATTAAGGTAGATATTAAGCTGCTGGTTGAGAGAGTAGAATGCTAGCCATCACCGCATGAAGAGAGAATATAAAAAATATTTTAAAATCAGATAATTAAAATCTAATATTTGACTAAAAGTGTTTTTCATCATGTTCATCATTGTTTAAAACCCAAAGCAAAAATGCAAATAGTTCTGTATTATATTTATTCTAAATCAAATATATTAGTGTCAGAATATTGTATGTTGTAATCAACTGCTCCTCTATGCATAACATTAAGCCCCTTATGAAGCCCATGTAACGACTATTCTTACATTTAATATCTTAAAACAAAGCTATTGCTTTATCTAGCATTTGCCTTTCATTCTCTCTCTCTCTCTCCACCCACCCCCTTCCCCAACCTCTCTTCCCAGCAAAATGTAAGCAGTTTAGCAGAGTATTTATGAGCAGGTGGTAAAAGAAATAGGAAATTCTTTCTAGAATCCAATGAGGAGTAAAAATATTTGCCATTTAAATGATAAACAAATAAGAGGTCTGTGCTTGCTCTTCCTAGGTTGGTTATTTCTCCAAATGTCTTCTGAGCACTTACAATGCACCCAAGTAGCAGGCAAGCCCCTGGTGACTGGCAAGAACTGGCCCAGATGTGCTCACAGAAGTTGTATAGGGAAGAGAAGTGAAGAATAAGACAGACAAGTGGAAAGGACATTACAAAATGGAAGTACAGATGCTTGGAGTGCATGTACAAACCCATTTTGAGAAATGGGAGAAACCTTCCTGAAGAAGTGTCCATGAAGAGGAAGCCTGTGTTTAAGAGTTGAAGTTAACAAGCAGAAGAACATTCTAGAAAAAGCAAGAGCATGAGCAAAACTCAAAGGGAAAGAAAATATGGCAAATGGCACTTTATGTATGGTAGTCAGCAGTAGTTTTAGGTGCCCTTAGTATATCCAAGCCTGCCTATTGGACCTAACACAGGACTGAATTAACAGTGTCTGCCCCAAATGAATGTCCACCTGAAACCTCAGAATGTGACCTTATTTGGAAATAGGATCTTTGCAGATGTGATTAATTAAAATGAGGCCATACTGGATCCAGTGACAAGTGTTCTTATAAAAAGGCTATGTGAAGACACAGAGACACACAAAGAGAAGAATTTGTTGTGATGACAGAAACTGAAGTGATGTGTCTACAAGCCAAGGAACGCCAACGAGTACCGGCAACTGAAGCTGGGAGAGAGGCAGGGAACAGATTCTCCCGCAGATCCTCCAGACAGACCTGGAACTGCTGACCCCTTGAATTCAGACTTCCGCCCTCCACGACAGTGAGAGAGCGATTTTCTGTTGTCCGAAGTCCCCGAGTTTGTGGCAATTTGATACGGCAGCTGTAGGGACTGAACACAAGCGCAATGAGGTATTAGGCATAAGGAGTGGTACCTGGAGCCTCACCTGAGAGAGAAGCCTACCTGTGCTGGACCACGAGCTGCCACCATGCACTTGCCAAGCACTGTTCTGGGTGTCAGATTACTGTTCGTACTCTCCAAGTGTGAGGAGCAGGAAAACCGAAAACAAGCATATCAGCTAACCATAAGCGCTGCTATGTGGACAATTACATAACAGGGCATCCACTTGGACTGGGGGTCAGAAAAGTCATCCTAGGGCGAGATTGAAGCTGAGATGGCAAGACAAGAAGGAAGCAACCCTGCAAAATGGAGAGAAGAGGATCTCCCAGGCAAAGGCAAAGGAAACAGAGGTGCCAGTGGGAAAGGGACTGCCCAAGCTACTGCTTACAACACAATCTGTCGGCACAAAGCCTTTCCTTTCCTTCCATGAATTTAAGTATTAATCCACAAGGTATTTGCCTAATTTGGGGTTTCTGGTAGGTAATTTTCTGTAAAGTTATGGATAGGTAGACTAGCAATTTAAAGGATAAGGTTTTTCACTCTAAAGAAAGGTCATCTTTAGTTTGAAGATGACATGTCATTTACAGACTATGAGGCTATTTTTATTGCTTAACAGCTATGCTCGAATGTAACTAAAAAACTATTGCAAAAAATTGTAGAAAATACATAGAGACATTAGTGGCTAGATAAGATCTACTCATATCTCTTTAAAAGACATTAACATCATTTACAACACAATCAGCCTCAAATTTATCTTTAAATTAGACGAGAATTAATGGATAAGTTATTATGATGAAAAATGGTTGCATCCAACAGAAGCCATATTTTGCCTTAGAAGCTTTCCCTTCTTTTTTTCTTTTTTTCCGTTATTTAGGTGACTTAGTATAGAACATAGTGATTTAAAGCTGGAATCTACATTGTTTAATATCAAGGAAAATGAAAACATTGCATAATGCTGAAAAAAATCGCAAAGATTTAGGTGCCAGTATCTCTTGTACCTTTTCTATGTCAGGTTCAGGTTTGCATTTTTCATACTCTTAGGAAGATTCACAGTAAAAATAGGGCAGCTTTCCTTATCTCCGTTGTTTGCAGACATAAGCATATTCTACTTTCTGAATTATTAACATTTCCTTATGCCTGTCAATTTTTAGAAAAGAGACCAAGAACTTGTGAAAGAATATGTCAAAATGTGTGATTCTGTGAGAACAAATGCATCCAGCTCCAGGAATAACCTCAAAACTGACCCAGTTGTGTCTTAAATAAGCAGCTTTCTAAGAATATGGTTGCCTCCCAATAACTTTCTATGAATTCTCACCAACAAAATGTAACGGGGGCCAACACCTCTCTTAAGATAATCAAAATTCGAAACTGCTCATGTTTTCATCCCTTTGTTGGAAAAAAATGCTAGAAATCCTTCAAAATTAATCACATAAGCAAAACCCTGCCTAAGAAATAAACATTTCAAGAAACATAAAAGAGTTGCTCTTTTCTGTTGACTTATATTTCACATGATTTGTTAGAGGAGAGGCAGTAGGGGATTAATCGCAAAATCAATTCTACTCTACCTCTCTAGGTCATATTAAACCAGCCCAAGTCCCATTCCTTTATTCGCTGTGATGGTGAAACCATCTCCCCATCCCCACCTCTACCCCCCATGCTAAACCTGGCAGCATTAGACTTGGGCACTGAGAAACCCATTTCCTACCCCAAGGGACCACACCATGAATGCGCATTTCCCAAGCACGAGGCTTCTGAGCAGCAAGAAGGGAGCTGGTTTTCCTTTCCATTGCTCTGTAAAGGTTCACAATGACCATTTTCAGAGGACCAAGGAAATTACTGGTTCCCTGGAAGAATGAACCAATCAGCTGTGAATACTGTATTAATACCAGTTCACCAAAAACTTGACTAAGGTGGCAGAGTCAAACCTAACATATGATAGGCCAATCCGAGCATGCTGTAGTTGCTGAGAATTAAGATCTAGGATAAAGTCTGCTCCAGCGGAAGACTTATATGTGAATATGATTTCAGAGATAGGGAGTTGTGAATCCCAAACAAAGCAGGGCCGTGGATCCTTTCTTTAGCCAGCTGTAGGAAAGCCATCACTTCCCTCTTCCACCTTTTAGGTCAGAGTCAAAATGAGACTCATTCCTTTGCTTCTAGAAGTGGATTACAGAGAGGTATGAGAACCTGTTAGTCTTCCAGTTGACACTGAATTCCCCCTGTACCTAGCAGGGTGCCCCAAGAGTAACTGAAGACTAAGGTCTTGCAGAAAGAGTAACTTGCTCTTGAGGTAGTTTGCAGTTCGCAGTTTCAAGGAACAAAACAAATGTCAGCATAGGAAAGGAAATAGCAACTTACTATCAGAATAAAAGCAATCTGCTGTTTCGGGGGAAGAAACCTGTTGGTACAAGTGAGGGAGCTCTTTCTTGACATGGGAACTGCACTGTCCTGGCAGGAGTTTGAGCCAAACAGTCTGTGGTGGGGCGTTTTCCACCTGCTGCCTTTCATTACACCACTATGACTTGACACCAAAGATTGCCTGGGCATGCTAATTCCAGTGGGTTCCAGGTTTCAGTAGGGACTGGGATTAATGTAAAGGAGGGAGGTCGGTGGTGGTGGTGGTGGTGGGGGTGTCAGAGCAAAGCGTTAGTAATGTGAGTCAGAAAGACAAGAAGTTCCCAGAAGCTTTGCAGACTCAATTTATGTGGTGAAGCACACATTTTCTTCTTTCTCTGCTCTTCCAGACTCCTGCTTGGTTCTGCTTCCCACTTGGATGCTTCTGTTGGACTTTAAAGTGATGATTCTACAAGAGGCTGCTCTGTGAGTAGCCTGTTCCATGGCCCAGATTGACTGATTTGGTTGTGATAGTTGCTCAGATGTCGTCCAGACAAATTAGAGTAGCAAATGAGACCGATTTAGTGAAAGCTGTGTTTTTTTTCAAGAGGATCTTTGAGTGAAGAAGACTAACTGGGGCAAACGGACCCTACGTTCTTTAAACTGGTACTCTACTTGATTCAAATTCATTGAATATCATTTATCTCTATTGCATATGGCCACAGAAGGCTCCACCACCAGAGTTCAGAGAAAGCTGCATGGGATCAAAGAGCATTGATCACTGTCATCAAGGCCCAGTGAATCAGTGAGTAGGTATGGGGTTGGGGGTGGGAAGTGGGAGGTGGGGGGGTGAGGCTCTACTTTATCTAGTCCTTCAGAAATCCAAGGTCCTTCCATCTAGTACAGGGGTCAGCTAAGGCCTCAGGGCAAATCCAGTCTGCAGCGTGGGCGCTAAGAAAGTTTTACATTTTTCAAGGGTTGTAAGGAGAAAAAGAACAGGGGATAGAAACCATCCAGGCCAGCAAAGCTAAAAACTTTTATTGTCTGTACCTTTACAGAAAAAGTTTGCCGACCCCTGACGTGGTGCTGCCACTCCCTAGGGCTTGGATTTGCTGTACTGGGTCTCCTGTGAGCAGTCCCTCATGAGGGAAGGAAGAGGCCTGGGGCTGTCTGGGGGAGGTTTTAGTCCTGGTATCTTGTTTTGTCTTTGGCATCCTTTGGGCAGACCTCAGTCAGGTGGATGGAGCTACCTGTAAAGGAGGAGGGGTCCAGCTCCGTGCTTAGCAGGGACATGACCTGGTCATAAAAATGCAGGTGTTGCACACAAGGTTAGCTGCTGGAGGAATTAAGTAAAGAGTTCAGGGAAGGGACAGGACGCTTGAGATGGAAGTTATCAGAGTGGCTTCCTAAAAGAGGTCAAACCATGCGGGAGGGCAGGAAAGGCAGGTAAGTGGAACGGTGGAGCTGAGTGTGAAGATTGGAAAGGTAAGGCTTGCCCAGGGATCATCTTTAACCAGGAAAGAGGTCCCATAGGGATCTCTTGGGGTAAGCTTAGAAAGAGATGGCGGGCAAGACATATGGATGGCAACTTTCAAAAATCTTTCAACTAAGGGTTTATTCTGATATTTATTTGATTGTTTTTATTTCTTAATGGCAGCATTGTCTGGAAACTGCATTTTGAGCTTCTTTAAAGGTATCTCAGAGTGAAGTCTTCCCTCAGAAGAAAGATATGTTAGCATCTGAAGAAGTGAAAAGGAATCACAAAATGTGATCCCTCTTTTCTTTTGAAAGAAAACGAACTTCTAGATTATACACTTATGAGAATAGATGACAATATTTATGTTCCGTTTAAAGAATAATAGAATGAGCTGAGCACTAAGGCAACCACCACCAAGTAAGGCAGCACTGTCAGAATTTGTGACACCCCTACGCCCCCTTTGGTCACATCTTCTTTCCTACTTTTCCTCCACCCCAAGGGATAGCAATCTTGAATTTTGTTTTAGTCATCTATTGCTTTTCTTTATAGCTTTATCCCCCTATGTTTGGGTTATTAAAATATACATTGCTTAATTTTACCTGCTTTAAACTTTTGTATAAATGGAATCACAAAAAAGTGACTTTTATACTCTTCTGATTTTTTTTTTTTGCTCAATACTATGTTTTAAAAAATCTAGCATTCTCTTTCTTTTTAAATTGGAGAAAAATCTAGCTCTCCCAAATAACATGTTAAAATAAATAATCAAAACAAAGCAAAACAAGAAAAAACTCAGGAAATTGAAGATACTTGGTAAGGATGCATTGCTCTTTGTAGAACATTTTACAAATAGCATTTTGCTCCTTGGAACACCTTGTTCCTAAAGGAGTGTTATAGTTTGGCTTATCATGTTCAGTTTGATTTGCTGTACTTTTTTCGGTGTTTGTGTTTTCAAACAGCCAGTTTATGCATGGGATTGAAGGGCTCTAGAGACTTTAGAGACCGCCCTCTTTCCCTGCCCTTGCACTGCCAACAAGAACATTCAGGACACTTTTGAACTAACAGGTCTCAGATTCCATTCCAGGGCATTTTGCACAAGGGACTTCACAGGAGAATTTCCTTGCACGCCTCCAGCCCGCAGATGTCACAAAACTACTTGATTCTTCTAACCCAGTTGTTAGGAGCATAATGGAAATTCAGAGGGGATACTTTTATGTTATTCATAGTCATTGTTAGATGTTTGTTCTTGAGTCTATGAACGGCTCAATTCCTTAAATGAAATAAGCCATTGTCCCCTGCACATCTGCAGCCTGGCTGAGAGGACGTTGCCCATTCACTCATCCAGCCACTGAAGGTCTGGAGAACTTGATGGAGCCCCACAAGATGGTTCATTCTCAGACCGTGAGAGAATCTCAGCTGTTCAAGCGTCACTATTATAATTTGAATAATTAATTAACTCTGCCGCTGGGCTCAGAGCACACTTGTCTTTAAGACCATGGCCTTAGAGCCAAATAAAATAAAAGTGCTGGCCTTGGGAGAGCCTTTGTATTCAGCATCTAAACAGAGCTCAGCATTGGTCAGTTCTTAAACACTTCATCACCTGCTGAGGGTTAGTTTGGAAAAGAAGAGCAGAAAATAAACAGAGCTCTAGAAGGACCATTACATCTCTTCTCTTCTGTGTTGTTGTTGTTTTGTTGACAGCTGGATTTGAGATAAAAAAAAAGTCATCAGTGTGAGAAATTAGCAGGTACTAATAATGGTGAAGAAGAGAATGTTAAAATTCTGGTCTCTTTCCTTCTTAAATTTTAGATATTTTGCCTTGGCATATCATATTAAAAGTGGCTTATTGGTAAGACTAAAAAAACCACTAAAAATTTAAAAAGCCACTCAATATTTGACTCGTAGACTGACCTGGGTTTTGATTGCATTCCACTTAAGAAAATTTACAAATTAGATAGCTCTTGATTTTTTTTTAACCTTATACCTTTTTTGATCAGCATGAAAATCATATTCTTGCTCTTTTATCCTTATTCCTGCAGAAAAAAAAAATACCCACATTATTTTAACAAAAACAATGTTGCAGATAAAACAACTGAGCTCCATAGGGGTTATGTGAAATTGTAATTTCTCAAACTCAGTTCCTGTAGCCGAGCCATCCATTGCTTCTATGCCCCATTCACTGAATAACAACAACTACAAACAGAAAGAAAAGAGAGAGAGAAAGAGAGAGAGAGAGAGAGAAAGGAGAAAAAAAAGGGAGGGAGAAAAGGAAAGAGGTGGAGAGGAGAGAGTAGAAAAGGGTATTATGAATGTTATTTTAGGGATTCTGGTGGAGAAGAAAATGATCGTACTAGCAGGGAAAAATCATTTTCTATCAGGCTTAGCTACTGAGACCACCAAACTTGAAGCTGGAACTGTGTAGGTATTTAACCAGAGAAATGCTGAATTAGAAAAATGCATGTACCTTTCTTTCACAGAGGTGGCTTGGTGTGATGAAAAAGAAAAAATAAAAGCAAAAATAAAGGAGCACGAATCTGGTCTCCTTGGATTAGTTTCTGATTACCTCACTGCAGAGCAGACTGCCCTCGGGCACGGCATGCCTTATTTCCTCTTCTTTTATGATATAGGAAACGGTGATAAGAGGAGCCATCCACTCCACCCACCTTGCAGGGTTATCTGAGGATAGGATGAGACTGTTTTTGTGAAAAAGCTCTTTGGAAGCTATAAAGCACCAATGTAGAGTATAATGTGGGATCCCAGGTGAACTGCTTGCTGTTTGTTGGCTGGCCATTCAGAAAATCAAATACAGAAGATTATCCACAACCTGTTTTAAGACCACCTCTGACGATTTTTGAGTGCTTTATCTGAGGCAAAAGAGCTCAAGCAATTTGTAACAATCTACAGTTTTTTTTTTTGACAAGTGACTCAATGAGGTGTTAGGGGAAAGACACCAGGCACTCAGCTTGAGATGCATTCAGGGACTTCGGCCCTTTGGTCCCCCTTCTGAGCCCTGGCGATGACTGTGAGACAAAGCTGATGAGATGCACACATCTGTGTCTCCCTGCCGTCTACGGAAGTGACACTGGGCAAACTCCAGAGCTTGAGGAACAGCAGTGGTGAGCACACATGCCTGGGAGCTCCTCTTGGGATGACCCAACTAGCGCCTGCTGTCGGAGCCCGCTGGTTGGCGGTGGCAAA
>PVIY010015281.1:0-54295 GCA_004026745.1 Myrmecophaga tridactyla | reverse complement strand
ATCCTATAAAAGAGGAAACATTTTGGAGAATGAAAGAGATTCGGAGAGAGCAGAGAATGCTGCAGCACCACGAAGCAGAGAGTCCACCAGCCAGCGATCTTTGGAGATGAAGAAGGAAAATGCCTCCTGGGGAGCTTCATGAAACAGGAAGCCAGGAGAGAAAGTTAGCAGATGACGCCATATTCACCATGTACCCACCCTTCCAGTTGAGAGATAAACCCTGAACTTCATCAGCCTTCTTGAACCAAGGTATCTTTCCCTGGATGCCTTTGATTGGACATATCTATAGACTTGTTGTAATTGGGACATTTTCTTGGCCTTAGAATTGTAGACTAGCAACTTATTAAATTTCCCTTTTTAAAAGCCATTCGTTTCTGGTATATTGCATTCAGGCAGCTAACAAACTAGAACAGGGAGGTTTATGATTTTCTGTTTGGTGACAGTGTACTTATTTGTTATTTTTCTCTTGGGGACAATGAAATTATCTAAAATTGAGAGTGTTGATGGACTGTTGACTTTGGACATTATACACGATGCCTAATGAGTGGAGGTGGCTAAAGGATTCACTGACTGAGAAGTAGGCTGGTGAATGATGATCGAATATTGTGCTTCTACAAAAAGGACCAAAGTTGTGAGGCATGCAACACTGTGAATGAACCTGTGGGACATTTGGTAAGGCAAAATGAGCCAGAAACAAAAGAGCAATTACCGCATGGTCTCATTTAGAAAATACTTTAAAGAAAGTAGGGGCCTAGATCGTAAGCTCTGACAGCAGTCACATTTAGTCCGGAGTGGTAATTATTATTTCTGGGTTTTGAGAGGCTGTTATATACATGCCTAACTTGGAATTTAGAGTTAAGAATGAAGCTGAGACCCACACAGCCACATCTTCCCTGCCGCTGGGTGCCCACGCATTTGTACACTGACTTATTGACCTCAATGCATCACCGCACAGTTGTGCCCCACCCCGCACCCTGCATCCTCCTCCACACCCATCCCACAAATACAAAGTTTTAGATTACTGAAGGAAATCAACTTCCAAAGCAAAATAATAAAGATATTTACATGCCACGGAGACAACAGAAGATTGAACTACTAAGCATTTATGATACAGACAGATACAGCCCAGCCTAACGACCAAATTAAAACACAGGAAGAGACACAGACTATGGAACAGCTAATCAAAGATGTTCATATAACTCTACTAAATAAAATAAATGGATGGCTAATGACATAAAGGAGATCAAGAAGACACTAGAAGAGCATAAAGAGGAATTTGAAAGAATAAATAAAAAATAGCACATATCAAAGAGATTAAAGATGCTGTAGACAAAATGAAAAATATACTTGAGACATACATCAGCAGATTTGAAGAGGCAGAAGAAAGAATAAGTGACCTAGAGGACAAGCCAAATTATCTCAAGCACTCAAAACCGCAAATGGCAAAAAAGATGGAAAAATCTGAATTGGACCTCAGGGAAATGATGGACAAAACAAAGTGCAAACATTTAAGAATCATTGGTGTCCCTGAAGGAGAAGAGTAAAGGGCTAGGAAGATTAGTTGAGGATATAATGGTGGAAAACTTCCCAACCCTTATAAAGGACAAAAATATGCTAATCAAAGAAGCCCAATAAACTCCAAATAGAATAAATCCAAATAGGCCTTCCCTAAGACATATACTAATCAGTCTGTTACATGTTAAAGAGAAGCAGAAAATCCTGAAAGCGGCAAGTGAAAAACAATCTACTACATACAAGGAAAATTACATAAATCTGAGTTCAGACTACTCCATGTGGAGTATGGAGACAAGAAGGCACTGGTATGATATATTTAAGATCCTGAAAGAGAAAGACTTCCAGCCAAGAGTTCTGTACCCAGCCAAATTGTCCTTCAAAATTGAGGGAGAGATTAAAATTTTCGCAAACAAATCCTGAAAGAATCTGTCAACAAGAGACCAGCCCTACAAGAAACACTACACAGAGTTCTGCCAGTTGAAAAAAAAAGACAGGAAAGGGAGGTCTGGAGGAGGGTACAGAATTGAAGAGTACCAGTAAGGGTAACTTAAAGGATAAAAAGAGAAAGAGAAAAGCATATATAGATCTGACAAATAAAACAAAGGATAAGATGGTGGACTCAAGAAACAGCTTCTCAGTAATAACTTTGAATGTTAATGGCCTAAACTTACCAATTAAAAGATACAGATTGGCAGAAAGGATTAAGAAATATAATCCAGGGTGGGCCACGGTGGCTCAGCAGGTAAGAATGCTTACCTGCCATGCCCGAGGACCTGGGTTCGATTCCCCGTGCCTGCCCATGTTAAAAAAAAAAAAAAGAAAGGAATATAATCCAGTTACATGCTGCTTACAAGTGACTCATCTTAGATACAAGGATACAAATAGATTGAAAGTGAAAGGATGGAAAAAGATGTTCCACACAAGTTGTAACCAAAAGAAAGCAGGAATAAATATATTAATATTGGACAAAATAGACTTTAAATGAACATCAAAAAAGACAAAGAAGGACCCTATATATTAATAAAAGGGCAATTAACCAAGAAGAAAAAGCAATCATAAATGTTTATGCTCCCAATCAAGGAGCTCCAAAGTACATGAGACAGACACTGGCAAAACTGAAGGGAGCAACAGATGTTTCAATAACAATAGTAGGAGACTTCAAAAAACCACTCTCCTCTACAGACAGAGGATCAATAAGGAAATAGAGAACTTAAATAACTTGATATAAATTAATTAGACCTAACAGACATATATAGGTCACTACATCCCAAAACTCCAGGATATTCCTTCTTCTCTTGTATGCTGGGGAACAAAACAGGTCTTTATAAATTTAAAAGCATTGAAATTATTCAAAGCACTTTCTCTGATCACAATGGAATAAAGCTGGATATCAATAACCACCAAAGAATGAGACCTTTCACAAATATATGGAGATTAAATAACACAATCTTAAACAACCAGTGGATCAAAGAAGAAACTGCTAGAAAAATCAGTAACTATCTAAAGACGAATGAAAACAAGAATACAACACATCAGAATTTATGGGATGCAGCAAAGGCTGTGCTGAGAGGAAAATTTATTGCCCTAAATGTCTATATTAAAAACAAGAGCAAAAATCGAGGACTTGACTGCTTGCCAGGAGGAACTTGAGAAAGAACATCAAACTAACTCCAAAGCAAATAGAAGAAGAGAAATAACAAAGATTAAAGCAGAGTTAAATAAATGGGAAAACAAAAGAACAATAGAAAGAATCAATAAAACCAAAAGTCGGTTCCTTGAGAAAATCAATAAAATCGATGGGCCATTAGCAAGGCTGACAAAGAAAAAGAGAGAGAGAATGCAAATAAAATCAGAAATGAGGAAGGGGTCATTACCACAGACCCTGAAGAAATAAAAGAAATCATAAGACAATAGTATAAGCAACTAAATGCCAACAAACCAAACAACTTGGATGAAATGGACAAATTCCTGGAAACACACAAACAAGCTATACTGACTCAGGAAGAAATAGAAGATCTCAACAAACCAATCACAAGTAAAAAAATTCAATCCATCATCAAAAATCTTCCTACAAGAGAAAAACCTAGGGCCAGATGACTTCACAGGGGAATTTTATCAAACATTCTACAAAGAACTAACACTAATCCTTCTCAAACTTCTCCCAAAAATTGAGGAAAAAAAGGAAGAATGAAGCCGATCAGGTCAGGATTAAGGTAATTCAGACTACAGGGGTTAAGGAAAACATTGTTTATATTTTAGAACCTTACCTACTCTTTAAGACCAAAGGAAGAAAGGTTTATTTTGTCCAGAACCTTAATTTTCTATAGCATATAATCTAACTCAATCATCTGGATAGATCATTTAAACAATCCAAATACAGGGGGCCCAGAATAAGAGTCAGGGCCTTTAATCCTGTATAGTTTAATGTAATGCCTGGATACAACCCAGTGTATATTATGCAGATAATCAAAAAGTATTGACAAAGTCCCACGAGGGATGGGAGAAAAAATATGGAACTATTAAACTTTACCACCAGGGAAACCCTGGATAACTGTGTCAAACATTAGGGACACCTAAATCAGTAAGCCAAGCCCTTAATCTTGACGCTTGCTCTTGTGAAGCTTATATATGTAGCAGAGAAGATTAGCCTACCTATAGGCAGGCCTAAAAGTTACTTCCAGAGGACCTCTTTTGTTGCTCACATGTGGCGTCTCTCTCTCTCTCTCTCTTTAAGCCCAATTCTGCAAGTGAAACCACTGTGCTTCCTGCTACGTTGGATAGGACATCCGGGGATGAAAGTCTCCCTGGAGGCATGAGAGATGACTTCCAGGGATGAGTCTGGCCCTGGTATCATAGGATTGCCAATGCCATCCTGACCAAAAGAGGGAAATGAAGTGTAACAAAGTATTAGAGGCTGAGAGAGTTCAAATAGAGTCGGGAGACCACTCTGGAGGTCACTCTTATGCAAGCTTCAGTTAGACATTGCTACCTACCATAATTTGCCAACCCCCAACCAAATCCATTCCTGTCAATCCAAAAGAACAGCTAGGGTGTTATATAAGATTCTACAAAGGTTTCATGCCCTAGGGTAACATTCCAGAAGCCTACAACCTCCAGATGGGTTCCTGGACCACTTAAGTCCTGAAATGCAGAGCGGCTAGCCTCTCCAGAACATCAGCTAGTTCCATCCCCATATCCCATATTATCCACAGCCCATTCCAACATGAAAATGCTAGAATGGGCATAGCCCAAATACCCCTGAAGAGGGGGAGAGAAAGATAAAAAGTGATGGTGGAGTTATACAGAGAAGGTAGAGTTTAACAAATGAGTATGACTGCTGAGTCATTAAACTGATATTTCTTTAAGTCTCCAGTATCTTATTAGAGCAGCTAGAAGTAAAATATAAACTGGAGTTGTAACCTATATCAAGCTTTGAAATCTGTTCTACAACTGATTGTTGCAATGTGCTGTGAAATTTATCGCTTTTTGTATATATGTTATTTTTCACAAGAAGGAAAAATATTTCTTTTAGCCTCCAGCATTTTGGAGCAGCTAGAAGGAAAAATCTGAAATAGCAGAATGGCAATCTATAACAAACTCTGAAATCTGCTCTGTAACTATGTGTTGAAGTGTACTTTGAAATCATTGCTTATTCTTTCTTTTCTTTGTATATATATTGTATTTAACGATAAAAATTTTTTTAAAAAGAATTGGGAAAATAAAAACATTTACTGTGTTAGAGTGATGGAATAATTATGGGGGATTTTCAGAAATATCCTTACAAGATATTGAAAGTTGGTTTAGTAAATATGAAATATACACAGAATTTCTGTGACTTTGAGCAAGTTACTTAACTTCTCTGAACCTGTTTCCTCCACTGCAATATGGGAAACAGTCATGCTACCTACCCTCATAGAGTTGTTTTGATGATTGAGACAATCTATATAAAACATCCAGATTCTGTGATCCTAAATTGGGTTTTTGGTAAATGCTTTTTAAGATAAGGTAATAATAAAGTAAAAAAGGCAAAAAGCTTTGTACTTGGTAGTATGTACTTACTCACAAATTGTGAGCTAGTACTACACACAAATAATTAGGAGATATTATAGTATGTTAGAAATTTTATTGAATATTAATTTATTCAATACTAGGATTTAATTTGTAAATATAACATTTTCATAGAGTTGTAAAATCTTATTCATTTTAAATATCCACCCTCCCCTCCAATTTCTTCTACTTATTCATAAAGAACTTGCTAGTAAAGGGCAAATGTCAGATATGCTCTATTTTTTCATTCATTACAGTTTTCTGACCACTCTCTTTATCGTACACTGATCATGGATACTGTACTTGTGTATACTATATTGATGATATACTGTATGGTGGTTTCAAGCTGTAAGCACCCCAACAAAACATGCTCTTAAATCTAATCCATTCCTGTAGGTGTAAACCCATTGTAAGTGGGACTTTTTGATGAGGTTACTTCAGTTAAGATATATTCCACTTCAATCAAGAAGGGTCTTAATCCTAAACTGGAGTCCTTCATAAGAGAATGAAATTCACACAAAGAGAAAGAAAGCCACAAAGGCGAGAAGCTGAAATTCACAAAACCCAGAAGAGAAGGGAGAGATCAGCAGACACTGCCACATGCCATGCCATGTAGCAAAGGGCCATAGATACATATTTTCAATTCTCTTCCATATATGCCTATGAGTGAGTCATATAGTAATTCTATGTTTAACTTTTTGAGAAACTGCTTTCCAACTATTTTCTGAAGTGGCCGTACCATTTTACACATGTCTAAAACATCTGACATACGGTATTTTTGCTGTTATTCAATTCTATATATTTTCTAATCTCCATAATGAAATCTTTCATAACCCATGAATTGTTTTTAGAAGAGTTTTTAGGTTTCTGTACAGAAAAGGCCTTTCTTGTTATCTTTTTTTATTAATATCTAACTTAATTGTATTAAATGATCAGAGCATGTAGATTGTATGACCTTAATCCTTTGAAATCCATTGAGTTAGCTTTTGACTTAATATCATGGGTACTTCCATAAATGTTCCATGTATGCTTAAAAGAATGTTTATTTTTGAATTGTGTTATAAATATATGTATATGCATGTATGTTAGTCATGTATCGTCTAATAGACATACATTATCTGATTAAAAAAAAAATCCAGCAGTGTCCCAAATATACAGTAACTACTTAGTAAATTTTAGCTACTATTGTTATCTCTGTATTATTATTATTATTATTGGGAAATTCTCATATGCTATAGGTAGGAGTGGAAATTGGTATGGCATTTCTGAGAGGCAGCTGAATAACAGATATAACTAACATTTTTAAATAAAAAAATCCTTTGTTGCAGAATTTCATAGCTCAGAATTTATCCTTAGCAAATAATCTTGGTAAATAAACTGACAGAGGTGGAACAATAATGTTTATCTCAGGGTTACTTATAACAGGAAAAGATGAAAATAATCTAAGGATCTAGCATAATTAAACAAATTATGAATCATACTGTGGAATAATCTGGAGTTACTTGTACAAAAATGTTCACTGAAGCATTATTCAGAATAGACAAGAAGTCAAAACTGATGAATGGGTAAATACAATGTGGTAAATAAAATGCTCTAAAATTGATTGTGGTGATGGTTGCACAATTCCATGGATATGTTAAAAACCAATGAATTATACACTCTAAATAGATGAATTATATGGTGGGTGAATTATATCTTGATAATTAACACATTAGAAAATGTTGTAAGAATGTGGGAAAAATAATAAAAAACCGAAATGACACATTAGTGCCATCCTTTGGACATCTAATATTCATGGTAATCATGGGTAATATTTCTAAAACACAGAAAGTAGAGGAAAGGAAGGCAAATACATTTAACTATCTATAAACTATATTAAGTAGAATTCCAACGTGTCACATGTTAGTTACTCACCATCCATGAGAAGCCAATGGCCAGTGAGAACCCAGATGAGGACGAGCATGACAGACAGAGAGAATGACAGTAACTCGGCAGCAGTGAAACGCCCACAGCAACCAAAGGATATCCTGGAAAACACATAACATTTACTGGACTAATGGGCAGACTTTGTTGAACAGCTAAACTCTCTTTTGTTTTTTCATGATCAGATTTCAAGTTGGCATGATTAGAACAGAAGACAATACCTAGATACCTGGAAATCCCAAAGATTCAAACTTCTTTGGAGTAAGCCACAGAAAAAGGAATTAGACTTTTGCACCCGTTTCATAATGCACAAATCAAATTGTCAGCATGGGTATTTGGAAGTTTAATGTGATACTATCAACCTTTAGAGAATCTAAGTATAGAGGAAATTCTATTCTTATTAATAAAACAAAATGAAAGTCAACAATTCATTTAATAAAGATGAATACATATTTATAAAACGGCAAATCTATTCAGTTATCTAATCCTTGAGAAGATCAGCTACCTCAAGTTACTGGTTTCCTAAAGTGCATAGGGCACCTCTGTCAGCATAAGCATTTTATTCCCATGGAGAAATGGCTTGAGGAGTTAAGGTGTGAAAATTGGATTAAACCTAAGTGGCCATTATGTATTCTAGTTTACCTAAGATAAAAAGGAAAGAATGTTTGAGTTTGGCCACTATTCTCAAACCACTTCTAAAGAAAAATTCTCATCTTTCAATTATCTAAGCAGGAACCACATTACAATGTTTCTGACTTCCTAAAACTTGTTAATATTTTCTCTGCCATGAAAAGGTGCAAAAGAAAATACCATCTTCCAGTTTTAAAGATCAAATATCTCACTTCCCAGTCTTTTGTCATCTGTGTGCCCCAGTGAATAATACCAGACTCCTGATAATGTTTATCAAGTATGAGAGAAAAATATATACAACTTTATAACTGAGAGGAAAATCCCAAGTCCTTACTTGTTCTGAGGTGAACAGGGTCTTGTTAAATACTGGCACATCGGGAGAAGAAGAAAAGCAAAAGCTATCGTTGCAAGAACTAGAGATAGAAAATGTAAGGTTACTTTTTTTGGTTTATTTTCTACCAATTATAAGAAAAATGGCATGATGTATAGAAACTCAATCATTTTCTGGCATACTTTTCTTGACAAGAGGATATAATTAATTAACTAGGGGAGCAAAGACATTTTCTTCATCATTGAAGAATACCTCTAAAAAAATATAGTACCTGACTTGAAGGTGGGGCAGCATGGGTAGGTTTTGTCATTCTCTCCTCTCTCGACAAGAAAGGATAAAGGAATGGAGAGGGATGATCCCCAAACATGCCTTGTAGCATTTTGTTCATACTTTATACACTTTCATCATTACTTAGCTTGAGAACAGGTCAGAGAGCTGATCTTACTCAGCTATCAATCCTTTATATCCAGAAACATTTACAGGTGTGGCCAACAACCACTCTGCAAACTGGACCTTCTGGTAAACGACCAGAAAAGGAGCTACAGCCAAAGCAATACAGCCCTGGCATCATAAAACTCACATGTTTTCAAATCCCTGGCCTTTGTGTCAGGTTATGTTGGCAGGTCTGAACAGAAGATACACACATATATATCAAAGATCTCCTTTTCCCAAATGGCTCAAAGGTGGAGGATGGGGTAAGGGGAGAAGAAAAAAGCCAGACTTATCAAGAAAAACTTACATGGAATGGTGTATAAATCAGAATTTTTGAATGGTGACTTTTAAAAGGTGAAAAAAAAAGACACAAACCCTCATTTACCTGCTGTACATATTGTAAAAACTACTTGAACTGAGTCAAAGAAGAAGAACATTACTAGAAGAGAGACAGATGCTCCAATTGGAAGGAACAGGGCCTGGGTAGAGTCAATAGTTTGGATACCTGAAAGAAAGAAGTAGGGATATATTAACCACATACTATGTAACAGACACTGTGCTCATGCACTTCACAAACGTTAACTCATTTAAATGCAGATGGTTCTAGGGACTAGTTATCTGTTCTAGATTATCCAGGCCCTTCACTTCTCTCCATCCCTAGGAGATTAGGAGCTACTCTCTTCACAGTGCCTTCATTATAGCTGGTACTCAAGAAATACTTGCTGAATTGAACTGCTACCTCCTCCTGTTTACCATGTAGATGGCAGTGCAAAAAATCATCAGGAACATTAGGGAATAGTAAAAATTCAGATTAGTCCATATAAGTACACTTGTAGTCCTGTGTAAATGCTTGGTAAAAGAGATGGATTAAGCCTACTGACTAAAATAATTTCTCAACTGTGAATTTAATATACTCATATTTACTCTTCCCTTTATTGCTAATAACTGAGGACTGCCTGAGCAGGATAGGGAGAAGAGGACAGCTGAAAGAAGCAAATTAGAAAAATTATTTTATGGGAACATTTTAGAGTACCAGAAGAGATAAATAAGGGAAAACAGAATCTCTTGAATAAGGATGGGTGGTGCAAATACATATCAGCTATGAATTCACATTATAACACTGTAATCCCTCAGACCAAAACCCAGTTGACAGCAGGAGCAGTGGCCGAGTGAGTGCCTGCCCAGCACCAGTGATCTCCTGGCTCAGCTGAGGGCTGGTTAACATTTGGATTGTTTACAATTTTTTGGTTATTATCAGTGATGGAAGCACAGCAAGAATTCATGAGCATTCTTATATGACTGACTTTTGGTGTAACATGTGCTGGCATTTCTTGGGTATGTAATTAGGGGTGACATTGCTGGATCCTAGGATATTTATATCAACACCTTTAAAAGATAATGCCAAGCTGTTTTCCAAAATGACTGTGCCAACTTACACTTCCTTCAGCAGTGCAAGAGATTCTTGTTCTACATCCTTACTTTACTAACACTTCGCATCGTCAGGTTTTAAGATTTTAGCTATTTTGGTAAATATGGAGTACTATTTCATTGAGGTTTTAATTATCATTTTCCTGTTTTCTAATGAGATCAGTACCATTCTTCCTGGGAGGTGTGTTTATTCCTTCCCCTTATTTCAAGGTGGCTGAAGTTGCCTAGATGGTGTGATATTCTATAATCTGAAGTAATAATTCCTCAGCCTTTTGGTCAAATGCTCTAGAGAACTCTGCACTGAAACCTTTAGCAAAAACAAACATTCATTTACAAAGCGACCTCTTTTCTGTAAGTTTTGATTTTTTGATATGCATCCCATGGCCCATGTCATTTTTCAAGTCATCACTTTATGCTTCTTCCTAACTTCTTTTATAATCAAGGTAAATCTAATCATTTCTGACATATGCAAAGCACATATCATAGAGTAATCCTTCACTCCTTTTCCTTCATTTTCAAATCTACTTCCAATCCCATGCTCTCCACTCTCTGACACTGATCTTGGTCTACACTTAAACCTTTTTCTTCTCATGCTTTCTTCATCAACTTTTTGATCCTTATAATTTTGGGAACAGGCAATTGCAATTGTTTAAAAATCGCTTTCTGGTCACTTTCTCCTTCAATCAGTTCAAAACACTCTTGCCAAAGTCTTAACATTGAATTAATGCCTTCATGAATTTAGAACCTTTTTTAGAACATTCCCCTCAATTCTTCTACACTGTTAATCTTATTAGCACCTACACAATTTTTCATGTTTATCTGTTCATCTTTCTGGTTGTGGTTATTTCGTTGATTTTGGATAAATGCATCCTAGTTTGCATGCCATACTTTCAATTTGGAAAGATGTCATACTCTGTAATCGAATGCTGGCCTTTCTGCAACGGCCTTTTCTTTCATTATGGTCTTCCCGATTGTGCTCTCTCTCTTTAGAGAGAGCAGAGCAGAACGACACAGCCACGAGAAAGAGAGTCCACCAGCCAGCGACCAGGTGAAGAAGGAACATGCCTCCCGGAGAGCTTCATGAAACAGGAAGCCAGGAGAAAAAGCTAGCAGATGATGCTGTGTTCGCCATGTGCCCTTCCACTTGAGAAAGAAACCCTGAACTTCATCGGCCTTCTTGAACCAAGGTATCTTTCCCTGGATGCCTTAGATTGGATATTTCTATAGACTTGCTTTAATTGGGACATTTTCTTGGCCTTAGAACTGTAAACTACCAATTTATTAAAGCCATTCTGTTTCTGGTATATTGCATTCCAGCGGCTAGCAAACTAGAACACTAATCATATGGAAATCAGCTACACTCATCCTAACCTGTCAGTAAAGGCTGGGACTCTAACCTTATCCCTTTGGGTATCCTTGACCCAGAGTAGTTGCTGAAGAAACATATGTTGTCCAGGATAATTCAGCATATCACAAGTAGATTAAAGAAAAATTATCCCTTAAAAAAGGGCTGTTCTGCTACTCCTTAGATTCTGATTAATAGCAAGAAATAAAAAAGGAGGTAATTTTTTCTTCTTGTATTTGAAAACAAATTTATACTCAGACACACACTATATATTTTGCTTACATTACTGAGCTAGATGTGATGTAATGTACATGAGATTTATAATCCGGTTTAAGAACATCATTTATATATATTTTATATAGCACAGGACTTTAAAGTAGTTTATAAGAGTATAAAGTTATTTGTCCTAAAATACTGATATTAGGTCAGCTGCTATGTAATAGTTCATCCGAAAATCAGATTCGGACACCGGGGTTTTTACTTGGTTCCCAGTAAGTTATTGGCATGGTATTTTACCTTATATCTGTACCATAAGTTTAATAAAGACATTACATTTAAATGTCTCTACTAATCGTGTTTATCATACCTACTTTGCACTGTTGGGTGACAATGAAACACATTTAACGGGTGAAAACTGGGCAAGTGTAATTTGGTTGTTGGAGCATCATACAATAACTAGAGAAACTGAAGTTGATATTAAGGGATCTCTTTTCAATTTAAATTCCAAGGTCCTCCATCAATATACATACCTAATCTTATTTTAGATGCCTGGCATATCCTCCCTATTAGGCTGATAACTTTACCTATAAATTATGCTCACTGTCCCTCTGTATCTGTTATTAACTGCTCTTCCCATCTAGACTAACTTCTTTCCCATCAATCCAAGTTCACTGTTTCAAGTTAAACTTACCTTTTCCAGTAAAGAGCCCCTTACTAACTTGACCCACTGTTGCTCCCACTCTCTCTTTACCCTCTTTGTAAAGGATGTCCACTGATTTCATCTCCAGAGCTCTTCTCATCCACTGAGAGCAGCTGCTTGTTTGAAAGGGTTCTGAGGTTACGGTGAGGCTCAGTGAGAAAAAGTACCTGCCCCAGGTACAAGAGGGGAAGTGGTATTTGTTGTCTCTGTCTTAGCACTTTCTAACACCTTGGGAAGTATTTTGGTCACACTGCTCATGTGACAGCTTGGGTTACAGCTCTTATACTTTTACATCTTTCAAAATATCTTAACAGAGTATCAAGTACATAGCAGATACTCAATATAAATCTCTTAATAATGTCAAATTGAATCTCTCCTTATTTCTAATTCAATTCTCTTTCCATAGTAATCACTGTAAATTTTCCATAACTCAAAGGTATAATTTACATACCATAAAATTCACCCATTTTTACTGTGTAATTCAATGACTTTTTTGGCAAACTTAGCAAGTGGTAAAACCAACACTATAATCTAGTTTTAGAACATTTTCATTACTACAATAAAATCCCTGATGCACACTTACAGTTAATCCTCCTTCCCACTCTTAGCCCCAGGCAATCACTAATCTACTTTCCATCTCTTTATATTTGCCTTTTTAGAACTTTCATATAAATAGAATCATATAACTCAGGATCTTTTGTGTCTGGCTTCTTTCACAGAGCATACTTTTTTTTAATTATCAATTTTTATTTGTGGTATAATACACATAAGATAAAAATAATTTCAACTACTTAAAGTGGATAATTCTTTGACATTAAGTACACTCAAAAGAGTGTACTTTCACCTCTATTACCAGCCCATCTTCATTATCCTAAACCCAAACTCATACCATTTTGAGTTTGGTATACCAGTAACTCCCCATTCCTCCCCTGCAGCATGTTTTGAGATTCATTCATGTTGCAGCATTTATTAATACTTCATTCTTTTAATTGCAGAATAGTATTGCACTGGGTAGGTAAATCGTATTTTGTTTATGTATTCACTAGTTTATGAGCATTTGTGTTATTTCTACTTTTTTAGCTATTATTAAGTATGCTGCTGAACATTTACCATATAGCACATTCCTTTTTTTAAATAAAATATTCTTATCATTTCTTAAATACCAGAGAAGATTAGTTTTACAAGGACTTTAAGAAGCTATCTTTGAAGAGTCATTGAACAGGACTGATAATCCACACCTACAAAAATATCAACCCTGCCAAAGTACTTAATGAACTTATACACAGATAGATGTTAATTGATCCTGCTTGTCTTCAATAAAGAATCAAGTTTTCAAAAAAGCAAACTTTCAGGGAGCTGAAAAGTATATAAGAAATCAGTAGTTTAAATTCAGAAGGTAAGAATCGAACAGGTATACCATACAAATGAAATGTTATTATTACACTAAGCATACGGGGGGTATAGGAAGAATCACATTAAGACAAATACCTGTAAGAAAGTTAACTGACATAAAATGCCTTACTATTATTGGTGCTGTTTCCATTGAAAGACCCAGAAGAATTGTTGTTGTCTTTCTCCTTATCTTGATTTTCAAAATCCATATTAAGGGACCTGTGGGGGGATAAAAATTATAGGTAAGTTTTAATTCTGCTTAAGAAAGTAGTAGGTCATAAGGTCAACAGTGAGACAGTATTTTAAAATGTTAAGGTATTAGGAATGAAAGGAACATTTTGAACAATTCTGCAAAGTAGTTCTTGTTGCCAGATTTTAAAAAACAATCTACATTCTTTCCAGTATGTCAGCTCAACAGTTTTCCTTAGTGTAGCTGAAAGCATTCCACTGTGGATAAATATTCCGGCTAAATCTCTGTGCACATCTGTAATTACTTCCTTATGATCACTGTCTAGGAGAAATGCTGGGTCAAAGGGTAAAAACAATTTTGAGACTTTTATACACCTACACAACTGCTTCCAGAAAGGTTGTAGCAATTTATTCTTTCTGATAGCAGTATATGGGAAGTATTTGTTTCTCTATACCATGACAGCTCTGATTCAAAAAACAACAAATATTTGAGCATCTGCTATTCTAGATACTGCGAGGACAATAAATAGTGACCCAAATAGGATCTCACAAATTTTACACTCAAAGAGGGCAGACAGACAATAAACGAGAAAAGTTAAATAGGTGGTGTGGTAATGGTAAGTACTAAGGAGAAAAAGTAGGGATGGAGGTGTAAGGGTTTGAAATTTTAGACAGGTTAACTCAGGAGGAACATTCACTAGTGACTTTTGAGTCAAACACTGAAGGAAGTAGTTATCATCAATCTGATTGGGGGAAGAACTAAAAATATCTCAGCTTGTTTTACTTTACAATTCTTTAATAATTAAACAATTGTGTGTTATGGAAGCTTATCGTTCTGATTTCTTTCTTTGTGAACCACTTGTTCTAGTCCTTAGCTCATTTCCTATTGGCACATTCCTTTAAAGAGGATTGTGTATGTCTGTGTCCAAAAGAAAATGTTCTGTATCTGCACTGGCCAATGTGGTAGAGACTAGCCATGTGAGCACTTGAAATGTGGACAATGCAACCAAAGAACCGAATTTTAGATTTGATTTAATTAATCTAGTTATTTCTTCTAGACTAAAGCTTTGATAAACAATGTTTTTCAAGGAATTCATTCATTTCATCTAAGTTGTCAAATTTATTGGCATGAAGCTGTTCACAGTTGTCCCTTGTTATCCTTTTAACATCTGCAGACTCTAATAATATCACCTCTCTCATTCTTAATACTGATAATTTGCATTGCCTTTTTTTTTCCTTAATAGAGGCTTATTAATTTCACTGATTTTTCCAAAGGATCAGCTTTTGGTGTCACCTATTTCCTTGAAATAAATAGAGAAACTTCTTTCATTAGTTTTGGCTTTGATCTTCATTTTATTTTTCATCTGTTTACTTTGGGTTTCATTTGCTCTTAAATGTAGGTCATTAATTTGAGACCTTTTTTTTCATTTCTAATACAGGCGTTTAGAGCTATAATTTCCCTCCAAAGTACTGCTTTTGCAGCATACCACAAATTTGCTATTTTGTGTTTTCATTCTCATTAAATTCAAAATATCTTCTAATTTCCACCTTAATTTCTTTTTTAATCCATTGGTTACTGAGAGTTATATAATTATTGTTTCTAAATATTTGGGGATTTCCAGAAATCTTTCTGCTACTAATTTCTATTTTGATTCAATTATGGTCAGAGATTTGTTTTATGTCCAAGGATATGGTTTATATTGGTAAAAGTCCCATGTGCACTTGAGAAGAGCGTTAACACTGCTGTTGGGTGAAGTATTTTATGTATGCTACCAGGTCAAGGTGATATGTAGTATTGTTACTTGAAGTCTGTTATATCCTTCCAGATTTTCTGCCTATTTGTTTTATCAATTATTGAGAGAAGGTTACTGAAACTTTATTTCTCCTTGCTGTTCTATTAGTTGTTGCTTCTATTTTGAAGATCTCTTACTAGGTGCTTTAACATGTAGGACTGTAAAGCCTTCTTCCTTAACTCACCACTGTCATCATTATGAAATAACTCTGTCTGATAAAATATACCCAATTCAGCTTCCTTTTGATTAGTGTAAGTAAGCATGGCACATCTTTCTCTAGCTTTTTACTTTTAACCTTTCTTGTTTTTAAAAATTATAGAGTTTTGAAACGCTAGTGATCAATGAAAGCGAGGGGTAAGGGATAAGGTAGGTATAATCTTTTTTTTTCTTTTTCTGTTTTTGTTTTATTTCTTTCTCTATTGTCTTTTTATTTCTTTTTCTGAATTGATGCAAATGTTCTAAGAAATGATGAAAATGCAACTAAGTGATGATATTGTGAATTACTGATTATATATTAATGTTTTATTTGGTTTGTTAAATTTTTTTAATAAGTAAATAAATTTTAAAAAATTATAGAGTTTTTCTTGTAGATAGCATTTAATTGGGTCTTGCTTTTCATTCATTCTGAGAATTGCTGCCTTTTAATTGGAGTTTTAGGACAAATTACATTTAATGTAATTATTGATAAGGTTAGGTTTGAGATAATCATCCTGGTATTTGTTTACTATCTGTCTCAACGTTTTTTGTCCTCTTGTCTTCTTTTGGATTATCAAGTATTCTTAGGATCCCATTTTATCTCCTTTGTTGCATTATTAGGTATAACTTGATTTTAAAAAATATTTAGTGGTTGTTTGGTTTTATTGTATGCACCTTTAATTAATAATACAGTCTACCTCCAAGTTATAGCATACCACTTGATGTACAGTATAAAAACCTCACAATAGTTTACATTCATTTTTCCCCTCAGGCTTTGTGCTACTGTTGACATGTATTTTACTTTCACATGCTATGTTATAAACTCTACAATTTATTGTTTTTATTTTTGTTTATACAATTATTTTTTAAACAATTTTAAATACTAATAAGAAAAAACCATATTTATCAATGTTGTTATTTCTGGTGATCTTCACTCCTCTTTGTAGACCAACATTTCCAGCTGGTACTATTTTTATTCCTCGTTTTCACACTTCTTGTAGTGCACAAGTCTGCAGAGTGATTTTTTTCAGCTTTTGTATGGTTGAAATGTCTTTATTTTGCCTTCACTTTTGAAAGATATTTTTGTTGGAGATAGAATTCTAGGTTGACAGTGTTTTCTTTCTTGTACCCTAAAGTTGTTAACTCTACTGTCTTCTCACGTGCATTGTTTTCAAAAAGAAATGTGATGTCCTCTTTATCTTTCTTCCCATATATATGAAATAAATTTTTCTCTCAGTGCTTTTAAGATTTTCTTTTTTATCACTAGTTTTGAGCAATATGATTATGATGTGTCTTGGTTAGTCTTATTCCTGTCCCTTGTGCTTAAGGTTTATTAAGGTTCTTGGATCTGTGGATTACAGTTTTCTTCAAGTTGGGAAAAATTTTCGCCATTATTTCAAATATTTTTTCCGTCCCTGGCTTTTCTTTCCTCTGTGAGACTCTGATTATCTATATATATTAGGCTACTGAAGGTTCCTCTTTGATATTAAATGATTGCTCAATGATGGTCTTTTCATTTTTCTAATATTTTTTTTCTCTATTTTATTTTGGATAGTTTCTATTGCCATGTTGTTGAGTTTATATATGTTTTCTTCTGCGATGTCTAATTGCTGTTAATCCCATTCCGTATATTTTTCATCTCAGACATTGTAGTCTTCATCTCTAGGCTTCTGATTTGGGTGTTTCTGAAAAATACCTTCCATGTATCTACCTAAACTTTTTGTACATATGTGTGCCAGAATCTGTTTTGTATCCCAGAAAAGCCATGTTCTTTAATCCTCATTAAATATTGCTGCATGGGATCTCTCTAGGTGTTTCCGTGGAGATGTGATCCACCCAATTGCAGGCGGTAATTACTGATTGGATGGTTTCCATGGAGATGTGTCCACCCATTCAAGGTGGGGTTGCTTACTGGAGCTGTTTAAGAGGGAACCATTTCGGAAAAAGCTTCAGAGCCAACAGAGCCAGAGACCTTTGGAGATGCTGAAAAAAACACCACCCGAGAAGTCCTTTGAAGGAGAAGCCAAGGAAGAACCGGTAGAGACAGCTAGCAGACTCGCCATGTGCCTTGCCAGCTGAGAGGGAAACCCCAAACATCATTGACCCTTTTTCTGGAGTTAAGGGATCTTTCTCTGGATGCCTCAGTTTGGATATTTCTATGGTCTTAGAACCGTAAACTTGCAACGTATTAAATTCCCTTTTTAAAAGTCATTCCATTTCTGGTCTATTGCGTTTTCAGCAGCTTTAACAAGCCAAAGCAATATGAAATGCAGTTACAATATCTGTTTTGCTACATACTTATACTTCTCTGCTAATTCTATTATCTATGTCAAGTCTGTGTTGGTTTTGATTGATTCATTATTTTCTCTGTCATGAGTCATGTTTTCCTTCCTTTCTGCCTGCCTAGTAATCTTTTTTTTGGATGCCAGACATTGTGAATTTTACTGTACTGGATAATGACTATTTCTACATTCCTATAAATCTTGGGGTCTGCTCTGGGATACTGTTAGTTATTTGAAAACAGTCTGATTTTCAAGGTACTGCTTTTATGATTCATTAGGTAGGTCCAGAGCACTTCTCAGTCTAGGCCTAATTATTCTTAATAACTGAGGCAAGACCTTCCTGAGTACCCAATGCCCTGTAAGTCATAAGTTTTTCCCATATGACTGGTAGGAAAAGGTACTCTTTCCTATAATACTTTCCCATTATTATTTTTTCAAGCAGGATAGTCTGCAGATATCTGAGGTTTTCTCCTCTCTAGCACTTCGCTTACGAATTGTTAACTACCTAAGTCTCCCTGGACTCTCAGCTCTGTCTCCTCAACTTAGGGAAGCCCCCTCTATGCACCACAGCTTGAAAATGTCTTTATATGATAAACTGGGAAAACTGTGTGTTTACTGTTTCTCAGGAGTCATTGTCCTTTGTTGTCTGATGAAAAGTGTCTTAGAAATTGCTGTTTCATGTATTTTGTCTTTTATTTTTTGGTTGTTTCAAGTGGGAAATTAAATCTAGTCCCTGTCAATTCCATCTTAGAGGCTGGAAACAGAAGTGCTTCTAGGTAATTAAAAAATATATACTCATGAACTGTGCGGATTTTGAACTGAAAGATATTCTCCTTTTTCATATCTTGTTGATGCGGTTAGAAGTCCCTGGAGGTACTGGAACAAGGTTGGGTTTTATCCTTCTCTTTAGGAGAGAAGAGGTTGCTATCCTGGAGAGGTCAGAGTCCTTCTGAGAAGGGTCCCTTAGCCAAACTATACTCACAATGATATCACTCTTGACATTATGGTTTCTGATCCCTATGATGTAAAATCTCTTGCAGGATTCAAGGGATTTGCCTCTCTGCCATAACAATTAAGACTTCATCTGCCATTTGGTTTTATGACATGATATTCCTCTAGGCTGAGGGAGCAGACTCATGGGCTATTTTCATCCACTGTCTAAAACTCCCTTACTTTTTACTTGTGCTGAAGAAGCCTCAGTTGGCTATATTTTAAGTTATGATGGGTGACTGGCTCTGAAAGCTTGCGGAATATAAACTGGTTACGTATACTTCACTCAGATCCCCTATAAACTTGGCTAGTTGGTTGTTTAGTAAACTGTTCCACTGGAAAATAGCTTTAAAGGGTGACAAATCTCCCAATAAGACCGAGGGATAAATATTTTTCGATATGATACTCCTTGAAACACAGGTAATACTCTTCTTCTGGAACGTGGTAAGAATTTTAGAAAATTATATTTAGGGACTTTCATTTCTCTAGCTATTAGAGGAAGACACTGAGCAGAGATGAAAGGTATACTAACTGTTACAGTGACCTGCTCCGAAGACAAACTTTTTCCTGTCCATCTTTATTACTTTCCTAACAAACCTAAAAATTATTTTGCATATTTCCCCTGCCAATACACGTGTGGTAGTTTTCATTACATGGTATCATATAATTTCTATGGTCTTTTAAAACTTTTATGTTTTTCATGGTAGAGGCTAATCATTTGTGGGGATGCTAGGACTGGTGATAAATTTCATGGGAACCTGTCTGTAGTCATTGTTCCAATGACTGCTTCTTTCCTGAGGGCATATTTGAGAAAAGAGGCATTAATTTAAAGTGAATTTTTCAAATTCACTTACAAATGCAGTAATAATAAATAGTAATAACTACACACTTGTTATGCCTTTTCTGCTTCTTAGAATCTGCCAACAGCAGTGTAAATTTATAGGAACTTTTACTCATAGCTGTATCCTGGGGGCTAGTTATTTCAAACTGTTAGCTTTTCTTATGCTTCATGTTGGAATTAAGTTCATATTCTAGACTGGAAAGTTGCCAGTCACCTCTTTAGTCTACCCCTCTGCACAGCTGTTTGGGAGCCTCTCTCATTAGACTGTGTGA
Source organism: Myrmecophaga tridactyla (assembly GCA_004026745.1). NCBI lineage: Eukaryota > Metazoa > Chordata > Mammalia > Pilosa > Myrmecophagidae > Myrmecophaga > Myrmecophaga tridactyla. Next base: position 33,771 of record PVIY010015281.1, on the reverse strand, counting down.
ATGAGACTGGTTGCTGAGAGTAGTGTAAGATAGACTTTTCAATTTTGTTATTAGTTTGGGACTATTTAAAACTCTATCCTGGGGAGGTGCGATGATGGCTCAGTGGCAGAATTCTCGCCTGCCCCATGCCAGAGACCCGGGTTCGATTCCCGCTGTCTGCCCATGTCAAAAAAAATAAAAATAAAAAACACCTCTATCCTGGCTGTTTAGTGGAAAAGGTTTCCCCCTTTCAAGTACCAGTAGGTTGTGGTTATCGTCAATCTAGTTCTAGCTGCCCCATTTTCTTAAAACCTAGTTTGACAAGAATTGCTGCAAGGAAACCTTTAGGGCAGGCTGATGAGGTAGTACTGGCGTTTGGGAGGAGACAAGAAGGGAGGTGGAAGGAGAAAAAGCACTCTTCTTCAGTCCTTACAGAATTTGAAGTTTATTTTGAATTGCTCATTGCCTCAAATAAGGTTAGTTAAAATCAAACCTTGTCCAATCATCAGAAGCAGATCATGGGGTAGCTACTACACAAAACACATCTGGTAAAATGAAGTTGTGGGGTCCTAAATATTAACTCAAATTGGGAGGATTCATATCTTCCAATTTTACAAAGCACGATCAATGGCCAGGGTTTAGCAGATCCCAGGCCACCGTGACTGGGGTCCAGTAACAGTTAACCATAGTACACAGCTGACGGCAAACTTAAGCTGTTTAAATAAAGCCTTTTCAGAAGGTTGCTTCCAGAAGTATCCAAAAGCCATGCTGAAATGTGAGCTTTATCCTCGCTTACTTGCTCATCTTTATTAACTCGACAGACATGAAACTGCTTGGCTGGATCTAGAACAGGTTGTTCTGACTTCATACAAGACTACCCTTCACACACACATCCACCCACCACTACCCCATCACCATCATAACCTTATTATTACTAGACATTCTATCCAAATTGCACCCTGGCTATTTGTTTAACAGACAGCAAGTCTGGGTTAATAAAATTAATGATTACATGACAATAGAAGGACTTGAGCTATGGTTATTTCATCATAAAAAAACATTTACCATCATAGAAAAAAAAATCACCTAAATTATAGCGTATCATTTGTTTTTTTCACCAACTAAGACTGAACATGAAGTGGTTGTGGGTCAAGCTGCTGAAGGCAAACAAATTGCCAATTACTGATGCTTGCACAGAACCAACATCAAGATACTAAGTATTACTAATAATCAGGATGGGAACAGATGGCCTCTAAGCAGCTGAAAAATTCCTGAGGGTTAAAATAATGACATAGTTAACCTTTATTGATGTTGTAATGTCAGATATTGTACTAGGTGCTTTACAGGCAAGATTTAATTCAAATCTTATAATTAACCTATGAGAAGAGTGACAACAAATTCCAGTTTATGCCTGCTGTACTGTGACTTTACTAACAGTTCCCACTTTTCAAACAACGCTAAAAAGGGTCTCAGTTTAGATAATAAATAGTACGATCATTCCACCTTTTGAGGATGCACTGTTGTACAACTAAGGAAACCAAGGCTCTTATACACACTGGTTGGCTGTATTATCTCATACTCATCACAAACAAAACAAAACAAACACAGAATCTATGATTTTTACTCCTGATAAATATATGTGATGTTTAAAAAACTCAAACAACAGAAACGGTATAAAACAATAGAGAACTATAATCCCTATCTCCAAAGACATGCTCATTTAGTATATATTTGTCTTTTTAAAAAAATAAGGATTGATGGGGTGGAGTGGTAGAATTAGAGGGATATGGGAACTCTGCATTTTCTGCATAATTATTCCATTAACCTACAAGTACTCCAATTAAAAAAAAAGATAATGTATGTACCTCATTTAGCACACTGTTAGTACACAGTAGGCACTCAATAATGCTGGATGCTAATATAAAAGAGAGGATTATCACATACACTACTTAGAAAATCTGTTTTCACTCACCAGTATAACAATGACATCTTTTTGTATCAGTATATACAGCTCTTTCTCATTTTCTTTTAATGCTATAGAATCTTTGTTTTTGAGTTAACTTGACCTGGCATCATTTTTGGATAAGCTGCATATATGCTGACTTATTACAGTGGCGTAATTAAGACAAACATCATTTTATATGCAGAGAAGTTTTTTTCTTGCACTAGCTGAGGTCCAATCAACAACTGACCCTGCAGGTAATTACTGTCAGGACAAATGACAACATACTGAAAATTTTAAACTGGTTTATAAGTAAAAAAACCATTTTGCTTTTCTTTGGTTATTTTGATGTACATTTTACAAGTAGTTTGTCATAAGCAGTATACCAAGAAGTTAAATGTTAAATAAGATTTTATTTTGAATGATGTAGAGATGAAATTATAATTGCTGTAACTTAAAAAAATTTTTTATTAGAGAAGTTGTGGGTTTACAGAACAATAGTGCATAAAAACAGGATTCCCATACACCTCCCCAACACCAACACGCGCGCTGGTGAGGGAAATTTGTTACAATTAATGATAGTACTTTTTTTTGTAATTCTTTTTGAATAGTAGTTATATTTGTTACAATTGATGAAAGATGACTAAAACAGTATTATTAACTACTGTCTATAGTTTATGTAGGAGTATTTTTCCCCCGATATTCCCAACCTAATTTTTTTTACACATTTTTATTTTATTACTTTTCTATCCATACATTGGATAAAGGGGGTGTCAGTCAAAAGGTTTTTACAATCATATGGTCACAAGATAAAAGCTATATATTTAAACAAACATTACCAGAAGATCAAGACTACTGGATTACAGCTTGACCATTTCGGTATTTCCTTCTAACTATTCTAATACTCTAGAAACTAAAAAGAAATATCTATATAATGAATTAGCAATGATAATCATTTGTTAAATCCTAACTTCTCAGTTACAACTCCTCCCTCTCATCTGTTTGATCTCTCAATCCTCAGGGATATCTGGGCAATGACCATTTTAACTTCTTTGTGCTGGAAAGGGGTGTCAACCTTACAGGGTAGAGGAATGAAACTGGTTGATGGTCTCGGAGAGACTGGTACTTCTGGGTTTCAGGGCTTATCTGACATAGGAACAATATGGAAGCTTTAAGTTTCTGTAAAAATAAACTTAATAGGGAAAACTTTTAAAGAGTCTTAGATAGAGTCCAGGGGTTTTTCAGAAATACTGTTGACAGGCATACTGTGGCAATTTGTAATATCTGGCTGAAGCTTGTGTCATAGTAACCTCTAGAATGTCCTGTCAACTCTATTTGAAATCTTTTAGCCACTGAAACTTTATTGTTTCATTTCTCTTCCACCTTTTGGTCAAGAAGGCACTGTCAATCCCATCATGCAGGCTCATCTCTGGGAGTCATGTCCTATGTTGTAAGGGAGTCTTACACTCCTGGGAGTCATGTCCCACACAGGGGGAAGGGAGACTGCTTCAGCTTTTTTACAGGCTAAAAAAATAATTCAGCTGTAATAAATAAAATTTTAGAAACTCCGCTACTCATTTCTCCATGTATTAGACTGGATTAAAAATGATTTTCTGAGAATCCAAGGCCTGCCTTTGTGAACTTTCACTGCTTGCCTCAGAGCAAGGGGAAACGTGAGCTTATATTAAGGTCCTGTTAGGTTCCTCAGCTCTGATAAAAACACAAATGTGCTGTGGGTACTGTTAAGTCACTCAGGTCTGTATTCAGGATGTGAGTACATTTTGTGCTTACTGTTGCTAATATTTACCAAGAAATCAATATTCAGGAATAATCAGTTGAAGAACTAACAATCTATTCTCTTCTCTAGATATTCTAAAATACAACCTTGGATCATATCAGCTCAGCATTAAGCTAGGAACCTGGTTCACAACCTTCTACTGCTATCTATGCACCTCCAATTCTGGCAAAACTGCTTTTACTGAAATACACTGTGGTGCTGCGCCAAGAGCTTATATTAAAGGATACTACAATTCATTCAACAAAACATCTGAATACCTACTAAGAAATGCTATGTTACTCAGTGTGGGATCCTTCTTATAAGAGTCACTGGGATAAAAATCTGTCTGTACTTAAGACCAAAAACAGTTGCAATTCTCCTGAACAACTGAGTTCTTTTTATCCAAGTGCAAAGTTTTTAATTTTTTGCTTTCCTTTTTCTCTTTTTTTAAAGTTGGCTATTAGAAGGCTCATCGTGTTGATGGTGGGCCTTTGGGGCAAGCACTTTTAGACTTATCTGTGGCTCTACTTTGTCTCCATTCATACTTTTTCTTTCCTTCTTTTTTTGATTCCATTTTAATTTACCTTTTCTCATCACAATTTGCAAAACTTAAAAAAAATGGTCTGAAATTCTTTGGGAACAGGGCAGAGCAAATATAAATAATTATAGGAAGACAAATGGAACTGAGAATATATTAGTTTACTGGAAGTCATACTGTGTCACTTACTTGAATTCTTATAACTACGAGTATTCTGTGAATATTGGAGGGGAAAGACAAACTGGAATTTTTAATCTTAGTATTTTGCTTTAAGAATGCTATGTTTTTTAATTGTTCTAATATTGGAAATAGGTACAAGAATGGGGAGAAATCACTTGGCTAAAGTCAACACTATATGGTTGAATTTGGCTTCAAGCTAAATATGTTCCTAGAATATTTTACAGTGGTTTTTGTAAATCGAACATTTAAAAATTAATTGAAGGGTGCACAGGTGGTTCAGTGGTAGAATGCTTGCCTTCCATGTGGGAGACCTGGGTTCGATTCCTGGACTATGCACTCTACCCCCCAAAAAATTGATAAAACGTATTAAATATAAAAAGGAACTCATTCATTTACATTAAAATTTATATAATCACCCCCTATATTATCTAGTAAGTTGAGATTTCTCTATATAATGGTTTTCATAAAGTAGGACTGAAGATTTTGGGATTAAAAAAAAGAGCAGCTCAAAAACCGAAAAAACACATTTGATACACCATTAGAACATCATGATATCTGTGAACCATACTAAGACTTGTCTTAGTAAACCAGTCTAATTTTACAGTTGTATGCATTTAGTATGAATGATAATACAAATCGTATAAAGTATAGTTCTTATTATCTCGGCGTCTAATTGAACTGTTGACATTGTCTTACTAGAGCAGGTTTGGGTATAAGCAAATAAGTTGCCTTCACCATTAAAGAAAGGACAGGTAGGTGTTTGCGGGTAAGTAATAGAAGGATACACAGGTAGTTTGGTGTTTAGAAAGCCTGCCGTCTATGCGGGAGACCTGGGTTCGAATTCTGGACCATGCACCCCCCACCCCCGCAAAAAAAAAAATAGTAGATACTCTATAAATGCTCTTTATAGTAACTTTTAAAGAACATTGAACATAAAGTGTATATTCCATTTAAACCTGTTATTTCTTGTTCTATACCTCCTGACAGGACAGAACTTCCCTTAAGGTCTCACTGGTAATAAGGTAGTCTGTGAAATTCTAAGCCAGCCTCACATTGTAATTCCCGGGTCTACTTGGCTTATCAGATTTGGTCACTTTTTTCCTATTGATCCTGCCACCCCTGCTGTCAGTTTTTTTGTTTCTATCTCTCTGTAATGCTCTCCAAGAGATTTGTCAAACTCTTCTGGGACACACTGATTAGATGTGTAGTTATATTTTTCTGAGCAGATGAAAAAATAAGGAGACATGGTTGTAAGCCTTAGTATTATAGGAAGTTACGCAAAATTCAGCCAAGAGACGGCAAACATTTGCTGTGCTTTTCAGAATCTACTCTTATTTTGTATGATTCTTCCTACTGCTTGAAATGTGAAAGTTAGGTGGGAAATAAACTGTGTAATTTATAAATCTTTTATCTTAAGAACATGTTTGGTTGTACAGTTGGGGGGTGAGAAATAAGAATAGTGCTCATCAAATTCAAGAAACATTTTTGTGTATCTCCTAAATGACAACAGCCTGACAGGCAGGGACGGAGAAAATTTCAATTCTAAGTGTGGTACTGATTGATCATCAAGGATAGATCAAGGATGAAGATGGAAGGGGAAATTTCTTATTTAAACTTCAGGGGAGTTTCAGGAAGGCTGTATAAAGGATAGATACTGTACAGACATCAGTGAATGGGTTGTTAAGATATTTAAGGCAATTAAGAATCAACAACTTGGTTCTATCAGGAGACACTTAGGATGGACTGCATAATGTGTGTGAATAAAACTGTTTTTAAAATAACAAAGATACAAGTGCTGGAGAAGATGTGGAGAGAAAGATAAACCTATTCACTGTTGGCAGGGAAGAAGACATGGCGTAGCCCCTCTGGACAGCAAGGTGGTGGCTCCACAGAAGGCTGAGTATAGGGTTGCAATATGATCTGCAACCCCGTTATTAGTTACGTATTTGGAAGAACTGAAAGCAGTGACTTGAATGGACATTTGCACACCAGTTTCTATGGCCACAGTTTACACAATTTGTAATGGATGGAGGTGGCTTAAGGGTACACTGGCTGATGGATGAAAGGGCAATCATATGAGGGAATACTGAGCGGCTGCCAGAAGTAATGCTGGAAGGAATGAAGTTGTAAGAAATACAACTAGATGAATGAAGGTTGAGGACATAATGTTGAGTGAAATAAGCCAGAAATGAAAGGACAAATACTGTAGGGCCTCACTAACATGGACTAACTATAGTGGGCAAACTCTGAGAATTGAATTTGAGAGCACAGGTTATCAGAGGATAGAAAGTAGGCAGAGATTGGGTAACTGACAATTAAGGGGTACAGAATTTTCAAGAAAGTTCTTTGTAAAGGTTCCAAGATGGTATGTTTTTATAGCAGTCACATCTGCTCCTGAATTTTAACTGTTACTTCTAAATTCTGAGATGATGGGGTCTTTGGTATAACCTGCTAGCTCCCTAGAACTTTGGGTATCTGTGTGACACCTGGGACTCAAGTGATAAGAGTTCTGCAGCTCTGAAAGTCAGCATTATTTCATACAGCAACTGTTAAAGCAGCTCAAAAAGAGATCAGACCTTATTAGAGATATGAATGAAAAGGACCTGGATAGGACTAAGGTAAATCAGAATACATGGTAAAAGATTATATTATATTTTAAAACTTCAACTTCTATGTTAGAACAAAGGAAGAGATGCTTACTTGGTCCAAAATTTAAACTGTCTGCAGCACACCATTTAATTTAACCTGTATGGTCAGTTTATTTAAACAACATAATTACATGGGACCTAGAATAGGGAATGAGATCTTGTTATTATGTACAGGTTAACGTTACACTCTGATACATTCCAGAGTATTTTGCACAGAGAATGTAAAAGTATTTGCAAAGTCACGTGGTGGGGGACTGGCGAGAAAGGAGGAGATACTAAACAACCCCATCTGGGGAATTTCTGATATTCCCACAAGCAGTGGGGACAACCAATTCAACAGGATGATCCTGGGGTTCGCTCCTATGAAACTTATTCCAGCAAAGGAGAAGCTATATGCCTAAGAGTTACACCCAAAGAAACTCTTTTGTTGCTCAAATGTAGCCTCTCTCTCGCTCTCTCTCTCTCTCTCTCTCTCTAAGCTAACTTGGCAGGTGAACTCACCGCCCTTTCTGCTACATAGGACTTAACTCCCAGGGGTGCAAGATGGACAGATTGAGCAAATGATCTTGATCTCAAGGAGTTGTAACAGAGAATTTGGGATTTAACAAAAGATTGGGACTAGTGATTCATTATTATATAGATATTTCTTTTTAGTTTATACTGTATTAGAATAGTCAGAAGGAAATACCTGAAATTGCTGTAATCCAGAAGCCTTGATCTTTGACTGTTTGATTGTTAAAACCTTGTGACTGACACTTTTTTTTATCCAGGATATAGGAAGATGAATAAAATAAAGATAATAATAATAACAATAACAATAATAGGGGAAATAAGGCATATGGGATGTTTGGGCTTTTCTTTTTAAGTTTTATTTCTTTTTTTGGAGTAATGAAAATGTTCTAAAATTGATTACAGTGATGAATGCATAATGGTATGATGATACTGTGAACCACTGCATACGTTGGATGGATTATATGGTGTGTGAATATATCTCAATAGAATTGCTTCAAAATATAAAATAAAAAAACAATAACAAAAAAAGAATCAACAACTTAAAAAGCGAGCTAAGTGTCAAAGTATACTGTATAGTCACCTGAATGAGGCTGAGGTGCTGTGTCCCCATCCCAAGCTTACAGAATCCATCTCCCTCAGGTGATTCCCCCCCCACCAATATGTAATTTTTTTAAATTATTTTTTATTGATATTCATATACCATGTAATCATCCAAGTGTACAATCAATGGTTCACAATATCATTATACAGCTGTGCATTTATCATCACAATCGACTTTCTTTTTGCAAAAAATAACATTTATACAAAAAAGCATTAATTTTCAAAGGACACCACAACAATTAGTTGTAGAACAGATTTCAGAGTTTGGTATGGGTTACAATTCCACAATTTTAGGTTTTTACTTCTATCAACAGGTAATTTTTATACAGTATAAGATTTAAGAACCTCTGCTGAGGGAAAAAGATTCACCAAAGAAAGCATTTTTAAGAATAATTCTCATTTTTTCTGACTTTACTGCCTGATCAATTTATTTGTATCAGATACGAAATTTTATATTGTTTGCAATATCAAACAGCAGTATAGCTCTGCCTAGGTTTGAATCCAGCTCTATTACTTATTCACTAGATAAGCTACTTAACATTTCTGTGCCCCAGTGTCCTCATTTGTAAAATGGAAATAAGTTACTGTCTATCCTGTACTACTGATGCAATAATTAAGTAAGACTTTATACAAAGTGCTTAGTACTATAACTGGCACATAAATTGCTCAGTAAAGTGCTAGCTATCTTCCTCTTCTTCTCTTTCTCCTTCTCCTCTTTCCTCCATTATCATCATTTTTATTTAATATAGTTGATGTCTAAGTCAAAAGATATTTAATGGCCAACGCAAAAACACACATTTCCACCCAATCCCTCCAGAACAAGAAATGGAAGTCACAACAATGAAGAAGCATCTAAATTGTAGAAATCAGCACCAGTTATAGAAGTTAAATACTAGTTAGTCTGGGAAGCATCATTCAGCAAATGAACGGTACTCTACTGGCTATTCCTTCATGAAGAATTTCCTATAAGTATTTTAATCAATGAATTAATGTTTAAGTAAGACATAGGTGAATTTTTCATTCAATTATTCCTTGTTTATGTTAAAGCAGGAATCAAGGAAGTCACTTAACTACAAGTTTTACCCCCATTAATTACTGAAATTTCTGTTTCTGTTCCCACAAAAAAGTATTTCTGAAAAGAGGAATATATAAAATGTCAATGAGTAAAAAGAATCTCCAGGTTGAACTATATGAAACTGCCAATATTTTGAAAAGTTTTGAACTATCAAGGCAGTAATTTTGGTATAGTTCATTTATGAAACACTTTGAAAGAAAAAAGATATGAGCATTTTACTCTAATAGCTCTGCGAAAATAATACACTTACAACTCACTCTAGAAAGCTTAATGAGAGATAGCATTACACAGTCAGAATGTAGTTAATACTATACCACTGTCATTATAAATTACAGTAATATTCATACTTAATGAAATAACAAGTGGATTAAAATGAGGTATAAACTTTCAAGATAGAGGTCTGGAAAGGTTAAGTTATTTGCCCCAAATCATAAAGAGGTAAGAAAGAAACTAACCAATATTAGTTTCTTGACAAATTATATTTGCTTAGTATGTCAAGTTTCCATGAAAAAAATCTGCTTCTCCTACAGAGTTTTCCATCTCAAAACAGCAGCATCACTGAATCAAGTTATTCGGGCCTTAAATAAACCTTGGAGTTATCCTTGATTCTTCTTTCTCTCCTATGTACTATATCTATTGTATCAGCAAATTTTGCCCTAAATCCATTCATATTTCACTTCATCACTATTAGCTTAGATAAAGCCATCCTCATTTCTTTTCTGTATTATGAGAATAGTCTCCCAAGTTTCCCATCTTCCATTCCCCACCCCAACCATCTATTTCGCATAGAAAACAGAACAATCCTTTTAAAGCACAAGCAAGATTGTCACTCTCTGCTCTGGATTAATCTGGAGCAAATCTCTTAGACAATTAGAAAACTGGACAAAAACACATCTTTGCGAAGGCACTAGATACCTGTTTAGGCAGTGAGAATTTGTAGCACCGAATCTCAGAAGTGGAGGGAAATGAGGAGAGAGGTAAGTCTGGCATACAGGCAAATAGCCAATTCTTAAATTCAAGGATGGCTGAGGTGCTGAATAGGAAAACAGTGCTTCCTAAAGCCTTACTACAAAGGGAAAACAAAAATTAGAGTTCAGGGTCCACCCCAGGCTTCTGTAAGACGGACCCACAGGACTAAAGTGTAGATACAAGAATCAACTGGAAATAGACTAGCCTATCTAAAACTGAAGCCCACCTTGGAATAATTCATTTACCACTGGATTAAGTTAATCTGTCCCTAGCCTAGTTGTCTATGAGAAACAATAGTAAATTCTGCTTGGAAGAAAATAACATCTCCAGAGTCTCATACTGCTGTAATTTTTCATAAACCATGTCTAACAAGTAAACATTATTTAACTGAAATCCAAAAGAAGCAGAACAACAGGAGATCCAGATGTGGAGTTATTAAGAATGAACTTAAATAACCATGATTTAAATGTGCAATGAATTAAATGACAAGACAAAGTTTCTGGAGAGAACTGGAAATGACAAAGAATCAAACAAAAATTCAGAAACTGAAAAATGAATTTGAGAATTTATTGCATGAGTTTAACAATAGATTAGACACAACAGAAAACATAATAAGTGAACTGGAAGAAGAGTTGAAGAACAAATTCAGAATGAAATCCATAAAGACAAAAGACCAAACATATAGAGAAATGAAAGAAAGACATGGGTCATAGTGAAAGGGTTTAAAATATGGGTAACTGAAATCCCAGAGGAAGAGGAGAAAAAAAATTTAGTAGAAGCAGTGCATGAATGGTCTAGAACTTTCCAAAATTGATAAAAGACAGTTTATTAGTTTGCAAGTTGCTGGAATGCAATATACTAGAACTGGAATGGCTTTTAAAAAGGAAAATTTATACACACCATGATTGGAGTGGCTAGAGGGAAGTACTTGAAACTGTAGAGCTGTGTTCTAGTAGCCAGAACTTATAATGACATAGCTTTTACAATGTGACTGTATGATTGTGAAAATCCTGTATCTGATGCTCCTTTTATTTAGGGTATGGACAGGTGAGTAAAAAATATGCACAAAAAATAAACAAATAATGGGGAAACAAAGGTTAAAATAAACTGAGATAAAAAAAAAGGGAAATTTATTGAGTTGCAAGTTCACAGTTCTAAGGCCGTGAAAATGTCCAAATTAAGGCAAAGCTGTAAGAGTGTCCACATTAAGGCATCCAGGGAAAGATACCTTTACTCAAGAAGGCTGATGGGTCCAGAAAATCTCTGTCACAGCTGGAAAAGCACATGGCGACATCTGCTAGTTTTCTCTCCCAGCTTCTTGCTTTATGAAGCTCCTCTGGGGGTGTTTTCTTCTTCATGTCCAAAGGTCTCTGGCTGTGTGGACTCTGTTGGTTGTGCTTGGTCTAAAGTTTTATCCAAAATTATTCCCTCTTAAAAGGCTCCAGTAGGCAACTCCGCTTTGAATAGGTGGAGACACATCTTCATGGGAACAATAAAAAAGATCTGAACCAGCAATATTGAATGAGGATTAAAGGATATGGCTTTTCTGGGGTACATAACAGCTTCAAACTGGCACAGATAGGAACTCACAGATTCAAGAAACACTGTGAACCCTAAGCAGTTTAAAAACAAAGAATATTCAGATCAAAAGACAGTGAAAACCTTCAAAACATCCAGACCTGGTATGGCTAAATGAGTAGGTTGGCAAACCCTCTCCTCAAAAAGCAATGATAACGGTAGACAAAATTGTAAATAAACAAACAAAAAAACCCAACCATTTCTGGGCTCTGAAAATTGACCAAAGGTGCAACAAATCAAGTAGCAATTATTCGAGTCTTCCAGACAGAGGTGGGACAAGATGGTGGCCTGGGAGGTGTACAATTTAGTTAGTCCTCTAGAGCAGCTAGTAAATAACCAAGAACTGTCTGGAATTGTTTGAGGGGCATCCGTGACTGGACATACACTGCACACCAGTCTGGAATGGGTAGAAGGGTCGAGATCATAGCACAGAAATGTAAGTAAAGCCCCCAAACTGCAGAGGCTGGCAACCCTCCCCTAGTGTCACAGGAGGCTGTGTTGGAGACATTTTCCCATGGGAAAAAGCAGCTTCTACTTAGGGGCAAGGGAAGGTAGCTCAACAAAGCTAAAACTGTGGTTTTAATGAACAAATCTGGACTACTGAGTACAAGCTCCCAGCACAGATAAACCCAGAGCAAGCAGGAAAGGAACCCTGAGTATTCTCCTGGCAGAGAGGAGGTGAGGCTGATGGAAGGTGGGGGGGGGAAAGGCGGCTTTTGGAGTCGGCCAAGCACAAAATACTGGAACAGTGCTGTGCCCCACGAAAGGGGCACATAGAGCCAGGTACCAACTCCAGCTCTTGAATGGTGTGCTGGTTTGAAAGGATGTATGTCCCCTAGAAAAGCCATGTTTTAATCAAAATCCCATTTCATAAAGGTAGAATAATGCCCATTCAATACTGTATGTTTGAATCTGTAATTAGATCTTCTCCCTGGAGATCAATCAAGTGTGGTTGTTAAGCTGGATTAGGTGTAGATGTGTCTCCACTCATTTGGGTGGGTCTTGATTAGTTTACTGGAACTCTATAAAAGAGGAAGCATTTTGGAGAAAGTGAGAGATTCTGAGAGAGCAGAGAAGAATGACATAGCCACGAGCAGCAAAGAGTACACCAGCCAGCGACCTTTGGAGATGAAGAAGGAAAATGCCTCCTGGGGAGCTTCATGAAAACCAGGAAGCCAGGAAAGAAAGCTAGCAGATGACGCTGTGTTCGCCATGTGCCCTTCCAGATGAGAGAGAAATCCTGACTGTGTTCACCATGTGGCCTCTAACTTGAGAGAGAAACCCTGAACTTCACTGGCCATCTTGAATCAAGGTATCTTTCCCTGGATGCCTTAGACTGGATATTTCTATAGACTTGCTTTAACTGGGCCATCTTCTCAGCCTTAGAACTATAAACTTGCAACATATTAGATTCAACTTTCAAAAAATCATTCCGAGGGAGGGGCCAAGATGGAGACTTAGCAAAGTGTGGGATTTAGTTCATACTCCAGAGCAGCTAATAAAGAGCCAGGAACAGTACAGAACAACTGCTGGGACTGCATCAGTGACTGGACACACAGTGTACCCCAGTCTGGACCAGCTGGACTGGCTGCCAGCCCACCCAGAACCGTGAGTTCTTCAAGCTGGGGTAGCTGGTGCCCCTCCCCCACAGGCTGCTTTCCAGAGGGGAAAGGAAAGAGACTTTACCAGCAGCAGGGGAAGAGTGCAACCAACAGCAGGGGAAGAGTGCAACCAAACTCCAACTGCGGAAATAATTAACACATTCTGACTACTAAAAATACGCCCCCAGCTCAGCTGAACCTCGAGTAAAAACAGAGGTCGCTGGTTTTTGCCCTGGCGCAGAGAGGGCAGGGCTCACAGCAAAAAACAAAAACAAAAACCAAACAAAAAAACCAAACAGAGGTTTTTTTTTGGATTTGAAAAGCTCTGGGCCCTGAAGGAAAGGAGGGGGCACATGGGACCTGGAGATACACAGAGCAACATACCAACTTAAGCTCTTGATTGGCAAACCTGAGAAACGGGGGTTTGACTCTGAAAAGGATTTTTCTCTTTCATCTTGGTGGCTGTTTCTATGGCTTGACTGCTCTTTGGATGTAGCTGCAAGGCTGCTCCTGCTCCACTGCCCCAGGCATAGGCAGAATTAAGCTTGTTTGAGTGCTTGTCTGGAGCCTGTGCCTTCACCGGGAGAGGAGTGGGGCCCAGCTCAGGTGGATTCCCTCCCTCAAGGAGCTCAGACCCCAGGGTCTGCAAAAGTGAAGCCATTAAACCCAGACCACAACCTCTCCTCTGTCTCCACCACGCCCCCAGCAGGGAGAGTCTGCTGAAGTTAAAGGTACCACATCACCTTATGCTGGTGGAACCTGCAGGCAGACAAGCGCTGCATACTGGGCAGGATAGGAAAAACGGAAAGTACAGAGACTTCATACAAAACCTTTTCAATCTGCTGGGTCTTACGCTCAGGAAAAACTGACCCAGGTGACTCTTTCCTCCTGACAGGAGTCCAGTTTGGTCTGGGAAAATCTGGCTGGGGTCTATAATACCTAAGTAGACCCTCCTGGGGGGGGGGGGGACAGAAAGGCACCATACAGGCAGGGCAAAAAATAGGAAAACAAGTACTGAAAAATTCTGATGTGTTAAACAAAACCTGAGTGAGAGGTCCAGAATAAGCTGAAATGAACATCAAAGAACAGATAGACACCAAAGTCATCCACCAAGAAAATCCTAGGTAAAAAAAAGTAAAAACAATTTCCAGAATAAACTAATTAAGGTAATTAAATGCCCAGATGTCAGCAAAAACTAACGAATCATACTAGGAAAACTGAAGATATGGCCTAGTCAAAGGAACAAATCAACAATTCAAATGACATACAGGAGTTGAAAAAAGTTAATTCAGAATGTTTGAACAGACATGGAAAACCTCATCAAAAATCAAATCAGTGAATTGAGGAGGATATAAAGAAGGCAAGGAAAGAACAAAAAGAAGAAATGGAAAGTCTGAAAAAACAAATCATCGAACTTATGGGAATGAAAGGCACAGTAGAAGAGATGATAAAAACAATGGAAACCTACGATGGTAGATTTTGAGAGGCAGAAGATAGGATTAGTGAACTGGAAGACGGGACATCTGAAATCTGAGAAGCAAAAGAAAATATAGGGAAAAGAATGGAAAAATATGAGCAGGGACTCAGGGAACTGAATGACAACATGAAACACGAATATACATGTTGTGGGTGTCTCAGAAGGAGAAGAGAAGAAAAAGGAGGAGAAAAACTAATGGAGAAAATTATCACTGAAAATTTCCCAACTCCTATGAAACACTTAAAATTACAGATCCAAGAAGTGCAGCATACCCCAAAGAGAATAGATCCAAATAGACATACTCCAAGACATTTAATAATCAGAATGTCAGAGATCAAAGACAAAGAGAGAATCTTGAAAGTAGCAAGAGAAAAGCAATCCATCACATACAAGGGAAGCCCAATAAGACTATGCATAGATTTTTCAGCAGAAACCATGGAGGTGAGAAGACAGTGGGATGATATATTTAAATTACTAAAAGAGAAAAACTGCCAATCAAGAATTCTATATCTAGCAAAACTGTCCTTCAAAAATGAGGGAGAAATTAAAACATTTTCAGACAAAAAATCAGAGAGAATTTGTGACCAAGAGACCAGCTCTGCAAGAAATACTAAAGGGAGCATTAGAGACAGATACGAAAAGAAGGAGAGAGAGGTGTGGAGAAGAGTGTAGAAATGAAGACTATAAGTAAATGTAAAAGAAGGAAAATTAGTTATGACATATAAAATCCCAAAGGCAAAATGGTAGAAGAAAGCACTGCCCGTACGAGTAGTAACACTAAATCTTAATGGATTAAACTCCCCAATCAAAAGACAGAGACTGGCAGAATGGATGGAAAAACAGGACCCATCTATATGCTGTCTACAGGAAACACATCTTAGACCCAAGGATAAACATGGGTTGAAAGTGAAAGATTGGGAAAAGATATTTCATGCAAATAACAATGACAAAATAGTAGGAGTAGCTATACTAATATCCAACAAATTAGACTTCAAATATAAAACAGTTAAAAGACACAAAGAAGGACACTATGTATTAATTAAAGGAAGAATTCAACAAGAAGACATAACAATCATAAATATTTACGTACCAAGCCAGAATGCCCCAAAATACACGAGGCAAACACTGAAAACACTGAAGAGAGAAACAGACACATCTACCATAATAGTTGGAAACCTCAATTCCCCACTCTCATCAATGGACAGAACATCTACACAGAGGATCAATAAAGAAACAGATAATCTGAATAATACAATAAATAAACTAGATTTAACAGACATTTATAGAACACTACACCCCACAACAGCAAGATATACCTTTTTCTCAAGTGCTCATAGGTCATTCTCAAGGATAGATCATATGCTGGGTCACAAAGCAAGTCTCAATAAATTTACAAAGATTGAAATCATACAAAACACTTTCTCAGATCATAAAGGAATGAAGTTGGAAATCAATA
Organism: Myrmecophaga tridactyla; assembly: GCA_004026745.1. Lineage (NCBI taxonomy): Eukaryota > Metazoa > Chordata > Mammalia > Pilosa > Myrmecophagidae > Myrmecophaga > Myrmecophaga tridactyla. Next base: position 17,438 of record PVIY010015281.1, on the reverse strand, counting down.
ATAGGCAGAAGCCCAGAAAATTCACAAATATATGGAGGCTCAACAATACACTCTTAAACAACCAGTGGGTCAAGGAAGAAGTTACATGAGAATTCAGTAAATAACTCGAGACAAATGAAAATGAAAATGCTACATATCAAAATTTATGGGATGCAGCAAAGGCAGTGTAAGAGGGAAATTTATATTGCCCTAAATGCCTATATAAAAAAAGAAGAAAGGGCAAAAGTCGAGGAATTAACTATCCACTTGGAAGAACTAGAGAAAGAACAGCAAACTAACCCCAAAGCAAGCAAAAGGAAAGAAATAACGAAGATTAGAGCAGAAATAAATGAAATTGAGAACATTAAAACAATTGAGAAAATCAACAAAACCAGAAGCTGGTTCTGTAAGAAAATCAGTAAGATTGATGGACCCTTACCGAGGTTGACAAAAAGAAGAAGAAAGAGAGGATGCAAATAAATCAAATCAGAAATGGAAGAGAAGACAAAACCACTGACCCCACAGAAATAAAAGAAGTAATGAGAGGATACTATAAACAACTTTATGCTAATAAATTCGACAATGTAGATGAAATGGACAACTTCCTAGACAGGCATGAACAACCAACAATGACTCAAGAAGAAATAGATGATCTCAACAAACCAATCACAAGTAAAGAAACTGAATCAGTCATTAAGAAGCTTCCCAAAAAGAAAAGTCCAGGACCAGATAGCTTCACATGTAAATTCTACCAAGCATTCAAGAGAGAATGAGTACCAATCCTGCTCAAACTCTTCAAAAAAATGGAAGAGGAGGGAAAGCTACCTAACTCATTCTATGATGCCAATATCACCCTCATACCAGAGCCAGACAAACTTTTTACAAAAAAAAAAAAAAGAAAACTACAGACCAAAATCTCTCGTGAATATAGATGCAAAAATCCTCAACAAAATTCTTGTAAATCAAACCCAACAGCATATTAAAAGAATTATACATAATGACTAAGTAGGATTCATCCCAGGTATGCAAGGATGATTCAACATAAGAAATCAATTAATGTAATACACCATATCAACAAATCAAAGCAGAAAAACCACATGATTATCTTGATGTAGAAAAGGCATTTGACAAAATTCAACATCCTTTCCTGTTGAAAACACTTCAAAGGACAGGAATAGAAGGGAACTTCCTCAAAATGATAAAGGGAATATATGAAAAACCCACAGCTAACATCATCCTCAATGGAGAAAAACTGAAAACTTTCCCCCTAAGATCAGGAACAAGACAAGGATGTCCACTATCACCACTGTTATTCAACATCGTGTTGGAAGTTCTAGCCAGAGCAATTAGACAAGAAAAAGAAATACAATGCATCAAAATTGAAAAGGAAGAAGTAAAACTCTCATTGTTTGCAGATGATATGATACTCTATGTTGAAAACCCCAAAAAATCCACAGCAAAACTACTAGAGCTAATAAATGAGTACAGCAAAGTGGCAGGTTACAAGATCAACACTCAAAAATCTGTAGTGTTTCTATACATTAGTAATGAACAATGTGAGGGTGAAATCATGAAAAAAAATTCCATTTACAACTGCAACCAAAAGAACAAATTATTTAGGAATAAATTTAACAAACTAGACAAAAAACCTATAAAGAGAGAACTGTAAGAAATTGTTAAAAGAAATCACAGAAGACCTAAATAAGTGGAAGGACATACCGCGTTCATGGGCTGGAAGACTAAATACAGTTAAGATGTCAATTCTACATAAACTGATTTACAGATTCAATGCAATACCAATTAAAATCCCCAAAACTTACTTTTCAGAAATAGAAAAACAAATAACCAAATTTATCTGGAGGGGTAGGTGCCCTGAATAGCTAAAAATATCCTGAGAAAGAAAAATGAAGTCAGATGTCTCACACTACCTGACCTTAAGGCATATTATGAAGCAACAGTGGTCAAAACAGCATGGTACTGGCATAAAGATAGATATACTGACTGTGGTAGGTAGAGTTCATTGTCAACTTGGCCAGGTGAAGAGGCCTAGTTATACTTCTGTGGACATGAGCCAATGGCATGTGAACCTCATCTGTTTCTGATTACAGCTGCAGTCAGCTAGGAGGCATGCCTGCTGTAATGAATGATGTTTGAGTTAACTGGCTGGTGCTTAAATGAGAGAGCTCAATGTAGCACAGCCTAAGCAGCTCAGCATTCCTCATCTCAGCACTCACAGCTCAGCCCAGGCCTTTGGAGATGCAGAAAGGAATCACCCTGGGGAAAGTTGTTGGAACCCAGAGGCCTGGAGAGAAGGCCAGCAGAGATCACCCTGTGCCTTCCCACGTAAGAAAGAACCTCAGTTGAAAGTAAGCTGCCTTTCCTCTGAAGAACTAACAAAATAAATCCCCTTTTATTAAAAGCCAGTCCATCTCTGGTATGTTGCATTCTGGCAACTAGCAAACTAGAACATTGACCAATGGAATCCAGTAGAGTGCTCAGATATAGACCCTCTCATCTACGGACAATTTTTTCTTCTAGAGACTCTAGGTTAGGGAAGATAGGTAGGATAGAGAACTGCAGGACTTTTTGACTATTATGTACAGTATTACTTTAATAAAAATTAAATTTAAAGAAAAAGAAAACTCACAATGAGAAATCACATCCTACTAGAATGGTTATAGTAAAAAAGAACAACATTGTCTTTAAAAAGCCCTTACCAATATTTTTTTTAATGAAAAAAATTAAAATAAAGCAATGACCTGAGCAGGTAAAAACAAAGATAAAAAAAGTTGTTTTTCCATCAACAGTACCACAGCAATACCAGGGGTACATGATGCTGGGAGAGACAAGAGCTACGGGAAGTTTGGATTTTCTATTTGGTGAGGGTATTTTATTTGTCATCTTTCTCTTGGGAACAATGAAATTATCTAAAATTGAGAGGGTTGATGGACTGTTGACTTTGGACATTATACATGAGGCCCAATAGATAGAGGTGGCTGAAAGATACATTGAGAAGTAGACTGGCAAATGATGGTGTATACGTATGATCTAACACTGTGTTACTACAAAAAGGAATGAACTGGTGAGGCAAGCAACAATGTGAATGCACCTGTGGGACATGTGGTGAGGTTAAATAATCCAGAAACAAAAGAGCAAGTATTGTTTGGTTTCATTTAGAAAATACTTACAAGAAAACTGGGGCTTAGACTGTAAGCTCTTATAGCAGTCACATTTAGTCCAGAGTGGTAATTATTATTTCTGTTTTTTGAGAGGCTGTTTTATATATGTATAACCTAGTATTTAGAATTAAAAACAAAGCTGATCAGGTTGGGACTAAGGTAACTTAGAATACAGGGGTGTGCCAGTTTGAAAGGATTTATGTACCTAGAAAAGCCATATTTTAATCCTAATCAACCTTCTGGGAGCAACGGTTTCTTCTAATCCCTATTCAGTACTATAGGTTGGAAACTTGATTAGGTGGAGACATGTCTCCACCCATTCTACCTGGGTCTTAATTAGTGTATTAGTTAGGGTTCTCTAGAGAAACAGAATCAACAGGGAACACTCGTAAATATAAAATTTATAAAAGTGTCTCATGTGACCACGGGAATGCAGAGTCCAAAATCAACAGGGTAGGCTGTGAAGCCAACGATTCTGATGGAGGATCTGGACAAACTCCACTGTAGAGGCTCGCCAGCCAAAGCAGGAAGGAAGAGAGCCTGTCTCTTCTGAATCCTCCTTAAAAGGCTTCCAGTGATTAGATTAAGCATCACTCATTAAAGAGGACACTACCTTTGACTGATTACAAATGGAATCAGCTGTGGATGCAGCGGACGTGATCATGATTTAATTCTATGAAATGTCCTCATTGCAACAGATAGGCCAGCACTTGCCCAACCAGACAAACATGTACTACCATTTGGCCAAGTTGACACATGAACCTGACCATGACAATTAGTTTACTGGAATCCTAAAAAAGAGGAGACATTTTGGAGAGAGTGCCTTTTGAGAGTGAGGTGAGAGCTGCAAAACCACAACGGAAGGACAAGAGAAAAACAGAGTCCACCAGCAATGACCTTTGGAGATGACGAAGGAAAACGTCTCCCAGGGAGCTTCATAAAGCAAGAGGCTTGAAGAGAAAGCTAGCAGATGCTGCCATGTTTGCCATGTGCCCTTCCAGCTGAGAGAGAAATACTGAAAGCCATAGGCCTTCTTGAACCAAGGTATCTTTCCCTGGATGCTTCAGATTGGATGTTTCTATAGACTTGTTTTAATTTGAACAATTTCACAGCTATAGAACTGTAAACTAGCAACCTATTAAATTTCCCTTTTCAGAAGTCATTCTGGTTCTGGTATATTGCATTCCAGCAGCTAGCAAACTAGAACAAGGAGTCAGGAAGACACTGTCTATATTTTAGAACCACATCTACTCTTTAAGACCAAAGCAAGAAAGGTTTATTTTGTCCAGAACCTAAACTTCCTGTAGCACATAATCTAACTCAACTCATGTAAACATTCCAAATACAGGGAGGTCAGAATAAGAATGAGGGCCTTTAATCTTGTATAGCTTAATGTAATGCCTGGATACACCCCAGAGTATATTATGCAGATAATCAAAAAGTATTGGCAAAGTCCCTTGAGGGATGGGAGAAAAAATATGGAACTACTAAACTTTACCACCAGGGAAAACCCAGGTAACTGAATCCAACATCAGGGACACCCAAATGAATAAGTCAAGCCTGTAATCTTGAGGCTTGCTCCTGTGAAACTTATGTACATAGCAGAGAAGCTTAGCATACTTATAGGTTTGCCTAGGAATCACTTCTTGAGGACCTCTTTTATTGCTCACATGTAGCCTCACTCTCTCTCTCTAAGCCCAGTTCTGCAAATGAAACCATTCCCCTCCCCCCTATGTTGGATATGACATCCAAGGGTGAAAGTCTCCCTGGCAACATGGGAGATGACTCCCAAGGATGAGTTTGGCCCTGGCACTGTGGGATCAAACAATGCCATCCTGACCCAAAAGGGGAAAAAGAAGTGCAACAAATAAGGTATCAGTGGCTGAGAGAGTTCAAATAGAGTCAGGAGGCTACTCTGGAGATCACTCTTATAGAAGCTTCAGTTAGACACTGCTACCTATCATAACTTGTCAAATTCCAATAAAACCATTCCTGCCAATCCTAAAGAACACCTAGGGCAATATATAAGATTCTACAAAGGTTCTATAAACTAGGGTAACTTTCCAGAAACCAACAACCACCAGATGGGTCCCTGGACCAGATCAAGTCCTGAAACAGAGAGAGGCGAGCCTCTCCAGCACATCAACTAGTTCCATCCCCGTATCCCATATTATCGACAGCCCTCTCCAACATAAAAAAGTTAGAACGGGCATAGCCCAAATACCCCTAAACAGAGGGAGAAAGATTAAAAGTGCTGGTAGAGTTATACAGAGAAGATAGGGTTTAACAAATGAGTATGACTGAAGAATCATTATATTGATATTTCTTTTAGTCGCCAGTACTTTAGAGCAACTAGAAGTTAAAACCTAAAATTGTGGATTTGTAACCCATACCAAACTCTGAAATCTTTTCTACAACTGACTGTGGCAATGTACTTTGAATTTCTTGTTTTGCATATATGTTATTTTTCACAAAAAAGAGAAGGAGGAATATATCAGAAAAGATAGGATTTAACAAGTAAGTATGACTGCTGAATCATTATATTGATATTTCTTTTGGTCTCCAGTGTCTTGGAGCAGCTAGTAGAAAAAATACTGGAACTGTCACCCATACCAAACTTAAAAATCTCTTCTGTAACTCTTGTTAAAATGTACTTGGAAATATACTGCTTTTTGTATACCTAGTATATTTCACAATTAAAAAAACGTTAAAACAAAAGTTGCTTTTCATGAAGAAAGGCCTGACCTTTAGATAGCTTCACTGGTGAATTCTATCACATAAATAGTTAAAAAAAAATAATACAATTCTACATAATCTCTTCCAGAAAACAGAAGAAGAAACACTTCCCAACTCATTCAATGAGACTATTTCAAATGTATAATTAAAGACCTCATGATTTACCTTTTGCAGAAAATGCATTATTAAAGCATAAAAGACATAAGGTACTGGACCAGCAGTCTTGAGAAGTGGATTCCAATACCACTTTGCTACCAACTGGTTGGGCAATCTTTGTCAAGTTACATCATCTTGGGCTTCAGTCCTTCATTTGTAAAATAAGAAGGTTTGCCAGAGAAATACTTTCTATCTGTATGCTATAATTCTTTGCTGTATTTATTACATAAAATTTTGTTTAAAGCTTGGTCAATCCTAAATTGGTATCACTCTTTTGGAAAGTAATATGGCAACATGTATTAAGAGCCAGTTATATTTTTTGAAGAAGTATTTAAATTACTTGATATTTACCTTAAGAATAAAAATTCAACCAAAGCAAAAGAGCACATAGAAAGATGGACACTGTAATGTCATCAATAACAGCAATAATATTGAAAACATTTCCAACAAGAGCAGATTAAGATAGTAACACAAAAAATATCAGATTACTAAAGACCAGCATGAAGATAATGGTAGAAAATAAAATTAGGTGAAAAAAATCAATATAAATAATTTCAACTATGAAAATGTATATTGTATATAAATTACATGCCAAATAAAAGGCAATTTATACTAATGAAAGAAGTATTAGGGTTTTGAGTCCAAAGATGGCTCTAAGTCTTTTGAAATGTTGATACATTATATACTCAAAGGGGAAAAGTCAGAAACTTGCCTGAAAGAAGAAGTACAAAATATCAAAATAACGCTGATAAGATTCTAAATTACTGTGATTTAATCAAAGCTTCTTAAGAGTGGCTACAAACCTAGGACTCATAGAAGCCTCAGTGATAAAATTTTTTTTTTACCAATTTACACTGGAAATTACCAACTCACTTGTAAGTCTGTGATTTTACAAAGTATCCATTAAAAGTCTAGATATTATAGTGTATAGTTTGAAATCCTTATGCCTGGCTCTTGTTTCATTTGTCACTGTCATTTTCTTTTAAGTTCTCAATTTAAAACTCCTAAAGCAGCTATTTTTTTAAGCAGGTAGAAAACTTATTGAGAACATATGTGAGAGCACATGTGGCTACTTTTGCAAAGGCAGAGGTGAGACAAGGGAGAGGCCAACTTTCATTTTTAAGTGTATCAGCCACAATTTATCTTTTTAAATTATACAATACAACTACTAACTTGCTTTCAAATAAGGAGAGTGGAAAGAAGAAAGGAGTGAGTGTTCAGCTTCGTGATTTTTCTTCCTACTCTGAGGGCTGCCTGCTATAATGAGGGTTTCACCAGGATCCAATCTCAGCACTTCCAAGATCAGAAGAGAGAATCCCTGGTAACACTACCATCACAGCTCTAATGACACTAGGTTGAACTATATGAAATTGTGAGTTCTACAGGTCAAAAAAGTTGACTATTGACAATTTCTTATGGTTCATATTATGTCTAATGTCTTTGTATTAAGAAAAATGTATGGTAAATTTCCATAAGGATATTATCTCCTTATTTTAAAGTACTATAAGACAAGGTAAAGAACTCTACTAGTTTCTTAAGGACAGTTTAACCTTGGTTTCCCTTCTCTTTGTAAGTCTATTAAAGTTTTGAGATTATATCTTGATTTTTGGTTAAGAAAAACATGAAATTTTCTTTGTCATTTGATTATCCCATTCTAATTCATCCTGTCAAAGTCATGTTTTCCTTCACAGAATAATAAGTTTTTGTGCCAACACTTTCAGAACAATACTTCTTCCATCTCCAATCAAAATCAATCCCATTCTGAAAGCATCTTACCTGAAACTACCATAGACTATAAGTAGAATGGATATCAGAAATGTAGACACTTGACTGGAATCCACCAGGGAATAGGCCCTAGAGAAATGAGAGAGAAAAAAATTTCAATCACAGGGCAAGAAGCTCTCATGGAGTGTACAGTCTAATGGAGTCCTACAAACCCCACTAAGTTTTGCTTTGGTCTTGAAGGAAAAAGAGGCATACGTTAGCATTTACAAGAGAACATAATTAAAAATGGTATTTGCTTGTTTAACATGAAGAATAAATTTACAGGCTCACACCTATTATTAGTTAATATTCATAGGATGTTAAATGGTACTAATGTAAATATCACATCTCTGTATGGTATACAGTATCTGTATATCCCCTGTATATCCATCATCCACTCCCAATGTAAAAAGCAGCAACCATGTCCAATGACAAAGTGTCAGTGATAAACTTTTATGAGTTTACACTTGAATCACCAATAGTATTTTAATGGGTTTACTCGTGCTGAGATAAAGCCTGTTTGTTTTCTGAATTCCATTTCCATTTTTATGACTGCCTACTGATTAATTCCATACGGTTGTTCTATAGGCGCTTCTTCAAGTCAAAGTCCAAACAAAAGTCGTTTTTTCCATTATTCATGATCCTTTCAAGGAACAGTACCATTGTCCCTTCAGATCCCAGAACTAGAAAGCATTTTTGACACCTCATTCTACTTTCCACACATACCAGCAGTCAGCAAGTGATGCAACTTCCACCTCACCAACTACTCAGTTTCTCCCAGTCCCACTGTTAATTCTTTAGCTCCCTTCTCTGGCTTGATTATCGGAAATCTTGTTTCCAATTTCACCTCCATGAGCTCACTCTCTACACTGCTCACAGAGGGGTGTTCCTATAATAAATTCCTCTTTATACTTTCTTTTGGCAAATATTTAATCATACCTACATACCATAGCCATTGGGGATATACAACAAGAAATAAGATTGTCTTGGTCCCTGCCTGCATTCCTTTTTTGTTTTTTAAGGAGTGTTTAAAAAAATTAACATAGGTAATTGACTGTCATCATGGAAAGTGTTACAAAGGGGAAGAAGTATAGAGTATTATAAGAATGTATAATAGGTGGACCCCACCTACGAACTCGGCTTTCCTTGGGGAGCAGATGAACTTTCTGTAACACAAAGCAGAATTTAATGACTGTTCATAGGAGTTGGAGACAGAGGAGCCAAGGATAATTCCCAGGTTTATGCCGAGCAGCTGGTTGGATGGTTGTACCATTTACTAAAAAAGGCTACAAAGGAGGTGTGGAGTAGATTCAAAGTTTTGGATGTGTTGAGGAGACAGTTGGATAGCTGGGTCTGGTACTCAGAAGCAGCTCTGAGCTAAAGATAAATATTGGAAGTTCATCAACTTCCCCCTTGATAACTAAAGCCATAAGCGTGGATGAGCTTGCCTAGCAGTGAAAAGAGAACCCAGAATCAAGGCGAGAAAACTCCGAATTTTAAGATCAGGTAAAAGGAGGAGCTGCAAAGAAAACTAAAAGTTAAACAAAGAAAGAGAGGGAAAATATAGGATAGTAGGTTAAGTGACTAGTATTCCAAACAGGCAGCAGGACAGGATGGTGCCTGAATTTAATTCCTTCCTTTGATACTAGTTTTGGGGCTAGTTACTTAACCTCTCTAAGCTTCAGCTTCTTCATCAAATGATGACACACACATACCTCAAAGAATAGTTAAAATTAAAGATAATTCAGATAAAGAACTAGGCACAGCAAGAACTCAACTTTTATTATTTGTATTTGGAGGAAACAAGATAAAAACTAAGACGTGTCAATTGACTTTAACATTTAGGTCACTGGTGACCTTAGTAAGAACAGCTTAAGTAGAATGGTGGGTTGGGAATCAGTTTGGAATTGGCTGAGGCATTAATAGTATGGAAACAGAGATAGCTTTGTGAAAAAAGTACAGGCAAGACAATGGAGGGGAATGTAAGAATAAAGGAGGGCCTCGTTTGTATTTTTTTAAGATAGGAGATAATTTAACCTTATGCTGACTTGAAATTATCACAGTGAAGAGGGAAAGACTGATGTATAAAGAGGAGAATAAGTCAAATTTCCTTTATTCTTTCGTAAAAATAGTATGTGTAATAAAATTTCATGCCTGTGATAAGATGCCATTTTGGGGGTATCCTTAGTTATTACAGGTATATACTGAAGTATTTTATGGATGAAATGATATGATTTAAGATTTGCTTTAAAATGCTCCAGGGGAAAAAAATAAGATGGGAAGAATAGATCAAACAAGAATGGTGAAGCTCTTTATAATGACTGATAAGAAGTGCATAGGACTTCATTATACTCTTCTCTGTACTTTCGTGTTTGAAATGTCCATAATAAAAAGTTGTTTGTTTTTTTTTTAAAAATTTTTGCTCAGCAATGTTTTAGCCAATCTGAATACAATTTAATTCATGAGAAGCATATATGTATAGGAATTATTCGTTGTAGGTCATGAGTTACCACAGTACCTCACAGAAAGCAGTCATTCTTTCCTAAAATTTCAGTGAGCAAGTGGAGTGAAGGGGAAGGCAGAAAATATAACTTTCCATCTAGTCTCTCTTACTGCCTGTCCAGTAATACTGCTGGGGTGGCCGGCGTGTCCTGTTTTGGACCACCAGATTACACAGACAGGGCTTTGAGATATTTCATATATTAGAAAAACTTATTTAATCAATTAATATTTATCTAAACTTGATACTTGTTCTGACAATCTTTGCACAGAACTTTCACAATTCTGAAAATAAATGATCTCTGTTGAGAAGAAGCACTTTCTTAATGTTCTAGTTTGCTAGCTGCCGGAAAGCAATATACCAGAAACAGAATGGCTTTTAAAAAGGGAATTTAATGAATTGCTAATTTACAGTTCTAAGGCCAAGAAAATGTCACAATTAGAATAAGTACTATAGAAATGTCCAATCTAAGGCATACGGAAAAGATACCTTGGTTCAATAAGGCCGATGAAGTTCAGGGTTTCTCTCTGAAGTGAGAAGGCACAAGACAAACACAGTCACAGTTTCTCTCTCATCTGGAAAGGCACATGGTGAACGAGGTCAGGGTTCCTCTCATATCTGGAAGGGCACATGGAGGAATAGCATCATTTGCGAGCTTCTTTTCTTGGCTTCCGGTTTCATGAAGCTCCCTGGGAGACATTTTCCTTCTTTATCTCCAAAGGTCACTGGCTTGTAGACTCTCTGCTTCCTGGTTACGTCATTCTTCTCTGCTCTCTCTGAATCACTTATTCTTCAAAATGTTTCCTCTTTTATAGGACTTCAAAACTAATCCAAATGGGTGGAGACATGTTGTCACCTAATCCAGCTTAACAACCCTCTTGATTAAATAGCATCTCCAGGGAGATGATCTAATTACAGTTTCAAACATACAATACTGAATAGGGATTAGAAGAAACGGCTGCCTTTACAAAATGGGATTAGGATTAAAATATGGCTTTTCTAGGGGACATAAATCCTTTCAAACCAGCACGTTTAAAATTAAAACCATTTCTTAAATAGGTCATAAAATTCATGTGGTACAAAAATCAAAACTATAAAAAGACACACTGAGAAGTTTCGCCCCGTCCAAGTTCCTCTTCCCTAGGTCCTCTTTTATGAGCTTTTTGTATAGCCTTCTGAAGTAAATGCACATATAAATTATATTTCACTCTTTCTTACACAAAAGGTAGAACATTAAATAAACTGCTCTGTACTCCTCAGCCTTTTACAATACAGCTTAGAGATCTTTCTATATTAGTATGTGAAGAACTTTCCTCTTTTTATTTTTATTTTCTTTTAAACACCTGTATAATATTCCAATGTGTGGACATACCACAAGCATATCCCTTATAAGATGCACACTTGGGTTATATCTAAAAATTCTGCTATTACAAACAAGTTTGTAATAAAGAGCCTTGCAAATATAACTGCATTGAACACACATGAAATGACATATCTTTAAAGAATAAAGTTCCTGAAAATGGGATTGCAGGATCAAAGAGGAAATATATTTGCAATGTGTTGCCAATTACTCTCAACACAGGTTATACCATTTTGCACTCTTACCAGTAATGGGTAAGAGTTCCTGTTTCCCAACCTTTGTCAAAGTGGTTTTGTCAAAGTTTATGAATTTTTACCAATCCAGTATGACAGACAAAAACTGGTATCTTAGTATGGTTTTCATTTGCATTAATTAAATTTCTATATAATTAAATTAAAAGGGAGATTGAGCAGCTTTTCATATGATTAACTGCTAGTAGGTATTTTCTAAAAATAATTAAAAAAAAATATTTTTTAACTCCAGAGCCACAATAAACAAAGGCAGTTTTCTTTTAAGGAACTTTTCTTTCAACGGGGTTTCATTTGGATGACTTGGCTTTTGTACCCTTGTATTCTGAAGCGCACTGTCCTTATCCTCAAGGCAGATTAAACTAAACTTCCCAAAATCTCTGTCTTAAAGTCTAATATTGTTGTTTAAACTATTCCTTTAGCTACATCTCTCAAATCAATGGAAACTCTCCAGAGGCTCATAATCTAAGACTTCCGGAAATCTGGGTTGAATTATATTTTTAAAAAAGTACTAAAAAATTTTTTTCCAAATTAGTTCCTCCTCCTCTATGCTCTAGCCTGTGTGGCTGAGCAACCTGTATTCATAGATGTTTTTCTTGACAAGGGCATGACCCCATGCAAAACAACTTTACAAAACAGTTGATTAGGAGGGCTACCCTGGCAATGAGCACATTACCCACTAGTTTCAGTGTACAACAACACATTTCCGTCCAAGGCCTGACTGGAAGAACCCTTAAGCATCCGTATTTCTACCAACAGTCTCTTCAAAGCATTCTAGGCCTTTCCTTTCATGTTCCTCACAATTCTTGCAGAATCTTCCCTTTATCCATTTAAAAAGCTGTTCCAACATGTTTGGTATTTACAAACTCAGCAGCACCACACTTCTTTGGTACCAAGCTGTCTTAGTGAGCATTCTCTGAAGAAACACAACCAACAGAAGATATCTATCTGTAAATACGAGATTTTGTAAAAGTGTCTCATGTAACTGTGGGGATGCAGGAGTCCAAATTCTGTAGGAACAGACAATGAAGTAGCAGGCAACTCCAATGAAGGTCATCCACGAATTCTGCAGGAGAGGGTGGGTGGCTGAAGAAGAAATCAAAGTTCTCTCTTCCCCCTTAAAAATCTTCAAATGATTGGATTAAATACAGCTGACTGGATTCTCTCATTGTGGAAGACATACCCTTAGTTGATCAAAGCTGTATTCAGCCACAGACACAATCAACTGACTGATGATTTACTACATCGGATTTTCAGTTTATCAACCAGCCAAGAAATGTCCTCACAGTAATGGTTAGGCCAGTGCTTGCCTGACCAGACAACTGGGCACCATCACCTGACCAAGGTGACACATGAACCTAACCATGAAACCACTGCAGAACTAAATGTGTGGTTTCAGGAGAAAAAAAGAGTTTTGATATTTAATAGTTTCTTCTAGACTGAACAGTTTTATCTTTCAAATAAATCTATTCAAGAAAGTCTGTCTAAAGCTGACTTCCAAACTGTAGTCCATGGTATTCTCTCATTTGTAATACAAACATTGCAAACTGTACTTCATGGTGTTATCTGAAATTGTGTATCTTTTCAATTTCAACTACTTTAATACAAGTTTTACAAAAAGCCTTTTAGCAGAACTCCAATTTACTCCCACCCCACTATGCTGCCCAGATACCCAGATGAACCAATTTTAACACCCTGCCTCCTTTGCTGCATCCGTCGTCCCCCCCTTCGTCCTTTCCATTCATCCATCCATCCATTTTCTGAACATTTGAGAGCAGATTGTACATATCACACTCCTTGAACACATTAATACCTTCATGCACATTTCTTAAGAATCCTACTATTACATAACCACTTTAAGTGCAACAATCAAGTTCAAAAAATTCAATATTGTTAATAAAGCTTACACTCTATATTCCAATTTTTTCTTATGTTCCAAGAATGTCCTTTGAGTCTTTTCTCCTCTGTTCTTACATCTCACCCAGGATCATGTATTGCATTTAACTGTGGTTATCTCCATAGTTGCTTTTATTTGTTGTTTTTTAAATTGTACAAACATACATATACACCTCATCCCAACCCTTCTCAAACATACATTGAGTGGATTACTCACACTCACAATGTTGCAGTATCCTCAGTGCCCTCCATTACTACAACTTTCCCTTCACTCTAAACAGAAATGCTACACTCATTTTGAATTCACTCTCCATTGCCCCTGGACCACCTATCCCTGGTAACCTGCATTCTACTTTGTCTCTCCGAGTATATTCTCTGATATTTTCTTTGTGGCTCCCATGGGGCTTAAATTTTAAATTTAGCATACAACACACAGCATTCTCATTTGGTTTGATACCAACTTCACTTCAATAGCACATATAAACTATCTTCCTATATCCCTCTGTCCCCCCATTTTTTCTTGCTTCAAATTACATATTTATATATTATCAACCCAAAGCATTGATTTATCATTACATTTTATTCATTTACCTTTTAGATCCTGAAGGAAATAAAAAGTGGAGCTATAAATCAAAATCACATTATTACTGCATTTATATTTACCCATGTATCCTTATGGGAGATCTTTTATTTCTTCATGCAGCTTTGATTTACTGTCAGTTGTCCTGTCCTTTCAACCTGGAGAACTCCCTTTAGCATTTCTTATAGGGTTACTGGTGTCAAATTTTCTCAGCTTTTGCTTATATAGGACAATCTTAATCTCTCATTTTTAAAAGACATTTTTGCCAGATGTAGAATTCTCGATTAGCAATTTTTTTTACTTTCATCTCTTTAAATATGTCATCCCTCTGCCTTCTTGTCTCTGTGGGTTTCCAATGAGAAATCGGCACTTTGTCCAGTATGTCCCAAGTCTGGTCCTCCTCATTAATGGTCTCTAAGACTTTCATCTTCTCCTTTGCCTGGGCCATCAGTTCTTGTTTCTTTGTATGTTTTGAAATTTTTTTGTTGAAACCTGGCCATTTTGATATTAAAATGTGTTATCACTAGAATTAGACTGAGGCAACTATTCCTTAAGCTTGTATCCAGCTAGTGTTATGACAATATGACAGAACATTCCTTAAATGCTGAGAGCTAACAAAAATTAAAAAAAGAAAACTTTCTCAGTCTTTGGAGATCTGACCTGTGCAAGTGCTTTCTTCTTCAGGACTTGTCCATGCAATGAGTTTAGAGAATACATGCTGGCCTCCCTGATCCTTCCGGTGCATGTGTCTTGTCTTGGCCATGACCATCTGGTTCTACAAATTCCACTAAACGGTGGAGTATATATACAGGCACGTCCCTTCTTCCCTAGTAAACAATGCCCTCATGGTTCCTGGGCACTGCATTGCATATGTCTACTGGTCAGCAATCCCTTGTCCCAGGCAACCATGACTTGAGTGCTCTCTCCAAGTGTTTAGTATAAGAGTACTGTGAACTACCTTCTATATACAGGGCAAATTCTGGGACAGCAAGCTTGCATGGAATATCCTGATTCAGTCCTTCAGGCCTCTGCCAGACATACATGCTCCCAGGAAGTACACGAGGGTTACTCTGTTTCCGCTGAAACCAGGACCAGGGATCAGCACTGGGAATGCAAACTTGGCTCCACACCGAGCCAGTGAGGGACCGGCTAGGGTACCATGGGATCCTACCTCATATAACCAGCCATTTCTTTGATTTGGAACTTGCCCTGTTATTGCAGACCTTTAACTGTTTTCTAGGGCTCTGAGAAAGATGTTTCTGCTAGTTCTTGCTGGTTGTTCAAAGATTCTGTGGGGGGACAGGGCCCTAAAGCTTCTTACTCTGCCATCTTGATGGTCCCAACTTGCACTTTAAAAATACTTTATCAAATTTTCTTTTGACTGTATGACTCCACTTACGTAACATTTTACATAACACAGTGTGGCCAGGAAAGAGTGATTATAAAAGGGCAACGCGAGGGGTCTTGATGATGGACCTGTGCATTATCTTGACTTTGGCGGTGGGTACAGGAAACTACAAAAGTGATCAAATTGTAAGTACTCAGTACACACAGTCACACACATATAGACACGTACACACATGACCCGAGTGCGAGTAAAACTGGAGAAACCTGAATAAGATCCGTGATTGTATCCATGTCAGTACCATGGTTGTGAGATGTTGCTACAGTTTTGTGAGACGTTACCATTGAGGGAAACTGGGTAAAGGGTACCAGGGAAGCTCTCTGTATTATTCCTTACAACTGTATTTGATTACAATTATCTCAAAATAAAAAGTTTAATTAAGAAAAAGAAAAAAAAAATTTTCTTTTGAAAAATCACAAAAATAATTCATGCTCATTATCGAACTTCAAATAACAAGTATATAAATAAAGCAAAAGTAAATGTTTGCCTCCCCTCATCCTCCCTGTGCTCTTCCATTCCCTACGAGCAGACACTACTTACAATTTGGTGTATGTAACCTTTCATAGACTTATGTAGAATGTATATGTATCATAAAAATTGAAATATACATATTCTTCTAAAAAAAAAAAGCATGTTCTTTTTAAAACTCCACAATATACCAAGAACTCCTCTTTTTTATATTCTTATCTTATAATCTTTTCCTACTACTTATTATATGCTACTCTACTTAGGAGGTGTGGGAGAAGGGGTAATGGGGGAAATGCTATATAGAAAGTTAAATTCTCAAAAGATATAAATCCTCAATCTTTACTTAGTAATGGAGGATGCTGTTATATTTTCTGACCCAGCAAAAAATTTACCATTTATGATCACTTTGATGCATTTAGTTTGAGGCTATGCCAAAAAAATTCTTTTGTGGTCTTTTATTTCCAACTAAAATTTGGGGGAAATCAGAATGCTACATGGAGATAACATTTGGGGAAAAAATGTGAATTACTTACATTTAAAAACCAGAAAGTATTGCATAAAGAACTGTCAAGACTGGGCCTAGTTCTTACATACAGACAACCAGCTGGAGCAAGGGGGAAACTGCCTCTTTTGTTTGTCAGTTACCACCCAAAGGACTTTCTCACTTCAGTTATCTGCCTGGCCCCTGTAGCCATTAGTTTGGCCAATTACTTCAACCTCTGCTAGACCTGGATCCTAGTCTTCTGATACTAGTTTGAAATTCCACTCCATAACATGTACCCAAGGCCAACTTCCTCTTTTCTCCAAAACAAGTAACCACAACCTCCAATCCTGAGCCTCTGTTTAAGCTTGGGTCCCCTCTGTGTCCATGGCACTTATACTACCACCTTTTACCCACTATTCGTGTTTATACTACTCAGAAAATAACATTTGACATGAAAATGCTGGCCTAATTTAATCAGATAATATTATAAGAGTACTGACTTTACTTTTAAATGTCCTACATTTTTATTGCAAACAGCAGTGAACTGCTAACTTTGAGGAATGTAACCTCAGTTTTTAACTATCAAAAAGAAATCACTGGTGGGCCATGGTGGCTCAGTGGCAGAGTTCGCACCTGCCATGCTGGAGACCCAGTTTCAATTCCCGGTGCCTGCCATGCAAAAA
>PVIY010015280.1:0-54305 GCA_004026745.1 Myrmecophaga tridactyla | reverse complement strand
CAGGTCTCCTCTCAGGAAGAAAAAGTCATCTGTGTCGGTTTTCCCTGAGGGGAGATCCAGCAGATTAAAAGGCTTTCCTATGAAGTCTCTGGACTTTGCATTTTTCCTATCCTGCCCAGTATGTAGCGTGTTTCTGCCTGCAGGTCTCACCAGCATAAGGTGATGTGGTACCTTTAACTTCAGCAGACTCTCCCTGCTGGGGGCATGGTTGAGACAGAGGAGAGGTTGTAGGCTGGCTTTTAGCTTTACTTTTCCAGACCCTGGGGTCTGAATTCCTTGAGGGAGGTATTCCACCTGAGCTGGGCCCCACCCCTCTCCTGGGGAAGGCACAGGCTCCAGACAATATCACAAACAAGCTCAATTCTGCCTATGCCTGGGGCAGTGGAGCCTGAGAAGCCTTACAGCTGTATCCAGAGAGTAATCAATCCTTAGAAACACAGCCATGAAAGAGAAAAAGAAAAATCCTTTTCATAGCAGGACCCCATTCCTCGGCTTTGCCAATCAAGAGCTTAAGTTGGTACATTGCTCTGTGTATCTCCAAGGTCCTATGTACCCCCTCCTCTCCTACAGGGCCCAGACCTTTTCAGATCCAAAAAAACCTCTGTTTTTTTTCTTTTCTCTTTTCTGTCAGCCCTGCCTCCTCTGTGCTGGGGCAAAAAACAGCGACCTTGGCTTTTACTCCCTCAGCTGAGCTGGGGGCCAATTTTTAGTAGTTAGAATTTGTTAATTAATTCCACATTGGAGTTTTGTTGCACTCAGCCCCTGCTGCTAATAAAGTCCCTTTTCTTTCCCCTCTGGGAAGCAGTCTGTGGGGAAGGAGCGCAGGCTGCCATGGTTTGGGGAACTCACGGCTCTGGGGGAGCTCACAGCCTGTCCAGCTGGTCCAGACTTGGGTACACTGTGTGTCCAGTGACTGACATGGCCTCAGCAGTTGTTCTGTACTGTTTCTGGCTATTTACTAGCTGCTCTGGAGGACAAACTAAATCCCACAGCTCGCTAAGCTGCCATCTTGGCTCCTCCCCCCCCAGTAGTCTTTGATATCTTCTTTTCTTTCTATGAAAAGGAAGTACATGCTCATGTACAGTTTCTGTGTCAGATCTGGAAACAACTCTTTCTCAAGGGTCCTTAGTGTTTTTAGTGGAAAAAGGTATTTAAAGGCTGTAATATAAGCCCCAAAGAACTCAGTGGTACTGGTTTGGTCACTATTTCTAGGTTTTCTTAGTGACTATAGCTCATAAAAACTTAAACAAAAATATGTCATGAATTCACATTGACATTGTCAATTCATAGTTAAATTTGACTGAACTGCTTTGATTTTATATTTGATTGATACTCTTTTACTTTGAAAATCCTGATTCCTGATGACATTAATAAAATTACTTATTTGCTTTTCCCAACATATATGTATGTTTTGGAATAACAATATTATTACTAATAATATTATTAAATAATTACAGTTTTATGTAGGTTTTCATTTGTATTTATTCTTTAGAGTGAAATTATGATGTTTCAAAGTTACAGTGAAATGAGCCCTCCCTAAAGGGTTAAATGAACAATTCAGTATACAATCAGCTTCATTTATTGCATTTTGCTTTTGATTTTAAGGGGTTTTTATACCCATTTTGATTCAATTTTGTTTTATAATTATGTAAAATGTTTTCAGAGTTCCACAGTCAGGGCTACAAAGTGAGTAGTGTTGTGTAGCTTCTATCCCTGCCTTCTCCGGCTGGTTCCCTCCCTCCTCTTATGAGTAAAAATTTCTAAATGTATTTCTTTTATGTATTTTATATACTTTAGAAATATGTAAACAAATACATAAATAGTTTTCTCGTCCCACTTTTTGGGATGTACATACTTTTCTCTACCTCGTTTTTTTCATTTCACGTTATACCCTGGAGATCACTCCAAACCAATAAATAGAGATTATTCATTCCCTTTTACTGCTGTAGATGATCTGTAGTCTGTTCAACCTGTGTACTACTAATGGACTTTTAAGGTATTTCAAATAGTGTCAAAGTATGTGTTCTTCACTGTGGTGGTATTGTGTCTCCCCTCTTGTGCGGTTGGTAGTCACAGTGCTCTTGATATATAATTTTATTATATACTCATTTAAAATCACATAAAAGGTAAAAATGAGATAAGTTGCCTTTTTTCCATTCACATTTGAAACAATTTTGTTCCAAGTCTTCACATTATCTTCATCATCCAAGTCTTCATTATCACTAGAACTACACTTTATGAGTCTTCAAGAGAGGTTTTTTTAATCTGACATGATGATTTGAAAGGACAGAATGATACAATTTTTTTTTCTATTATTTGCTCCATCGCATTACTAACTAGGTCTTTACAAAAAAAAAAAAAAAATGTAGAGAAAACTTCAAATTGCCTTAAGACTTGCCTGCTTTGATTGTGTTTGTCCACAGGGTATAATGTTAGTAAATTCTGGATGTTCTCAGAGGAAGAACTGACTTTTACGTCAGTGTCTATTAAAAAAATAGGACTTAGAAACTACAAATTTTCTAAGACAAACCATTTCTACTCTGCCTGTTGGCTGTGACATTTGAGGACATCTAGACACTAAAAATTTCACACTGTGTGTATTTTTTAGGTCTCTCTTCATAGTATCTTTGCCAGAGAAATTATTTCCTTTTCTTATGGCTTTTCAGTGGTGAATATTTGTGATCCAAGACAAGGACTTCACATCCAAAGTCATTGGGCTTTGAGATGCATTTATTTTGTGGGATTTACCATCTAGATCTTGAATCTTTTAGGAGTTCTAATTCCTTATCCATTCTAATTCCTCAAGCAGTTTCAAGATTTTATGCTTGGTGCTAGTGAAACTGAAATATCACCTACTGATCTCGTACAGTACTAATAAAATTTAAGTTCTTTCATTTGCAGGGTTAAGTATGTTACCCCAAGAAAGTTATTTCAAGTTACCATTGCCATTTGAATATGCTAACATCATTTTTGCCCTTGGGGTTAGAGCATGGGAGGGTTTTGCTTTATTTACAAATATTTGACCTCTTTCTTATACTTTATGTCTTTTACCCTCTTGCTCACATGCCTGTGAGCAAGCATCACATGCTCTCTTTCTCTCTCTCTCTTCTTCCCTGTCACATCTTCCTTCCATCCAATAAGCATGGTTTACTCTTCATATTAAAACATAAATTAACAAACCTATTTCTTGTGATGGCCTAGAAAGCTTTAGATTTAGAATCAACTGCATAGACTCACTCTTGGGGTGAACAGGGACTCATTCTGGGTTTTCCCAGTTTAATGTTTTATCCATTTTTTTCCTTTGTCTTATTTTCTTGTTTTTAATATTTTTTTTTGCTAAGGTCACAAATACCTTTGTATGATTCTCTAAATTCTTTACTAGTAAAATGGAGCATAAATTTCCCCTCTTTGTTGTGTAAAATGGACATTCTATTTTTCTAAAAGTAGTACTTCTTTGCTATTTTGAGGGGGGCAGTTTTCAGTTTATATAGCAAACATCTTTGATTTGGGCTTTTAGAGAGGGAAAAGTTTTTTGGTTCATTCTTTTTTTTTTTACAGTCTCCATTATCGGTAAAGAAGAAAGCAAAAATCTCAAAGCAAACAGAGTTTTGTTTTGTTTTTGTTTTGGGAGGGTGGTGGTGCTTATACAGGGCTGAGGGAATTCCAGAAAGACAGCTATAGTAGAGAGGGAAAGGGAGTGGAAGATCCATCTGAGAGAGAACTTGAGTGTTCTCAGTATGTCTGCTGGCTCTGTCATTTCTCTTCTCAGCTAATATTTATTAAAAACTTACTATGTACCAGGCAGTACTTTATAGGCATTATATCTTATCAGATCTTCAAATGATCCTCTTAGGTATGTATGATTTTATCCATTTCCTATGAGGAAACCAAGGTAGGCGGTAGAACCTAAGCTTCTTCTAACCATCATGCTATTCTGCCTTGCTGTGTGACTCTGAATAGGTCAGTCTCTATGAGCCTTGGTGATCTATTCTATAAAATGGAGATAGTATAATTAATTATACATTTAAGTAATTCTTACCAGCAATATTGTTTGACTTATTTGTGAATGTTATGACCTATCATTGCTGTTCTACAATTTGGATCCTCTTCCTTATCTTGCTTTTCATCAACAGGTTGTTAAGAGAGAAGACATCCAGCAGTTCTTTGAAGAATTTCAGTCAAAAAAGAGAAGAAGAGTGGATGGGGTGCAGTATTATTGCAGCTAGAAAGGAATATGAGCCTACTCTTTCAGGCCAATGAAAATGCCACTTACTGTTCCAGGAATAAAAGAGGCATATTTCACGTTTGGTCTGCTTTCCACCTCTCTTTTGAGAGGCCTCCTCGTCCTTCAGCCTTGTGCTTCCCTTGTTTTCCTTAACTACAGTAGCCACAGTGTGGATGCTGATTTCACAATCAGCATTCTTCTTTATGACTCAGCTAAATGCAACATATTCCACAAACTCCAGCCCCCACCACCTGACCCTGATATCCCTGTTGGCTATTTGCTTTTAAATTTTAGGAAGTTTGATTTGATTTTGATAAATTAAATTGGTTTCTTTTTTTATGATTTCTTCTTTAACTCCCTACTGTGTCTTCTTTGCCAGAGAGCTGTTAGATTCCAAGACCTACTCTGTGGGGCATTGCAGACAGTTCTCTTCCTGTCAGCTAGAACCTCTCTGGGTCTTCCCTCACCCATATGATAGTGGTGCCTTGGGTCAGAGCTTCCTTAAGCCTGTTGTGCTCCTTCTCCCACTTCCTGCTTTTTGAGGGTTGTTTATGGCTGAGAAAGGGACCTCTGAAGTGTTTTTTTTTCACCTCCCAAGTGGCCAGGCCATTGAGTTTCTGACCTGGATATCTGTCACAGGCAGGGAGACTGGATGACGGCAGAATTGAGGAAGCAACCTTTGGTATAATTTTTACTAGTAAATTTAAAGTGACATTTTCGTTCACAATTCTAACGGCACTAGAATACTAGAATTTCTGTACTGTAGTGCTTACAGGTTCTTGGAGAAAATTGGCTAGTATATAAGTCCCTTTTCTGTTGCCTAGTGAAATAGACTAGGTATTATCCCTGTAAAATATTGGTGGCTTACAAAATCTTTTGGATTTCTTTATGTTATCAGGGATATTCATATGCATATATTAGAAACATACCTATTTTGATATTCTGTTATGAAAATGTTATTAGAATCCCAATAAATTATTATTTTTCCCTTAAAGCTCTACTTTGGAAAAAACATACTGACTTAGTTTAAGTGAACAGGGCAGCGCTTTCCCCTACTTTGGAAGAGGCAGGCTCTGGAAGAGGTTCTAGTTTGCATGAATGATGAGATTTATGTATATAAAATTTATGTCCACAGCTGGTTCCTTAATGGCTATGAAATCTTCTTTTGAAGATCCTCACAAAATGTTTTATAAAATCCTGTATTTGAGGGGAAGTCCTTTCAGTTTGTGTGAAATCTCCTTAAAGCCCCTCAGTCTATATGGAAAACACCTTTTGATAAATGTGGTCTTCAGTTGTTCTTTTCCTCTGGAGGAATGAGGTCTTTCCTGACAATAGATGGCACATTTTGAGGTATGCAACCAAAAGCATTTTAAGATTTGTGGCCACACGTGTGCGCTATTCCTTTGTGTGCCTGTCAGTCACCATGTATATGACAGCCCACCAATCCCTGGACAAGATGGACCCGGCCTACAAAAAGCCAAGGTCTCGAAGAAATGGTATACCCACTAAACCGCCTAATTATAGATACTACAGAACCTCATGGAGATGTGTGAAGCCATCTATGGCTGCTGGAGGTGATTTTGTGCCCCAAGCTGGCCTTGTAGAGAGGGCTGGGTTAAAAAGCTCAGGGTGTTTTTGAGGTTGTTTACAATCAACGGCTTGGGAACTTTTTTCTGAGTCTGAGGATTTTTTGAACTCCTGAAGGGTTGCACTATTTGTGAACCATTGTGGCCTAAAAAGTTTATATCTTCTCAAATTTCTGATTTAGCTACCAGAAAGTTCTTCCTCTCACAGGTTAGGATCAAGTTTCTAGGTGCTGCATTACCGTGCAGCACGTAATTGCAGATCATCCCATTGCTGAAGGGCTTGTTTTATGAAAGGTACTGTTCCTTCTTTATAGTAACCAGAACACCTCTTTCTTACCTGTTGTTCATAACTAGTTTTTTTATTGACTGTTTTGAACCGTCTCTTCTTGTAGAGACTGATTTTGGCCATGATGAGGCAGTTGATACTAATGCATGTTTTATGCAAAACAAGAATATGATATTAGTTGCTTTTAAGGAATTCTGGCATTGTATGAGCATTTTTGTAGAAATTGTTTCTGGACTTATAATTACATACCTAACTCCAATCAGGTTTCTGTAAAAAATTGAATAAAACCAATTCAAAATAGTGGCTTTTCAGATTGTTTTTAGTCATGTTGAAATATATACAGCCTTCCTCTGCAGGATATAAGAAAATGAGAGTAATACAAGTCTCCTCCAATGGTGATTCTTGGGGGTTCTGCTCTCTGAGAGAGAGTCTGTTTTAAGACTTTAAGTAGTTCATTACTATCCTGCTGTTTTTAAGAATACAGCCTGATCTGAGGTTCCCCCAAGCAGAGATCCTTTACCACCCCCACCCACCATCTTACAGCACTTCCTGGAAGGGAGGTTCTATAATTCCTGTTGAGTTCTAAATGAACAGGGGACAAAGAAATGGGCTTGATTTGTGACTCATCTCAATTTGTTCAGAAAGTGCTGTGTACAGAATGACTTCTACTGTTTTAACTCAGTCTAAAGGAAAGATGAGTCCTCCTATATGTAGTGATTATTTCAAAAGTAAATATGAAAACAAACCTAAAAGCCAATGCAGAGGCCTGTCTTTGGCCTCCCTCCAGCTCTTGCTTCCTTAGGAATTATTGAAACTTGTAGTCATCACCTCTGGTGATACGTAGGTGAATGAAGTGCTCTTGTAGCAGCCCTGGAGCTGCTATATATCTAGAAACCCAGGATTATATAATCACCATTGCCAGGAAACACTGCAGTTCTCCCAGCTCCTTAAAGAACCCTAGTGGAGAGCAAGAAAATTGAAAGCAATTCAAGTGCTTGAAGGACCTTAAAAGTGACCAAGGCCAGCCCCGTGTGAAGAGATCTGTGTGGTCTAGGGAACATGGGAAGTACAAGAAAACAAGCTGGCATTGCTCCCAGGAGCCAGAGGCTGCCTCTCAGTCAGGTTAACTTAAAGCTGCCATCAGAGGATGCATCCAGCAGTTGGCACTGGGACAAAGCCATGTGGCACCTCACTTCTCCTAAACCAAAGGGCATTAGGTAATATTCCCTCCATTCTTTAAATCACAGGGTCCCTAGGTTGGGAGGGACCTGAAAAATCACTCAGGCTCGTCTCTTCTCAGGGCAGGAGCCACTCCATCTGCAGATGATCATCTCAGGGAACCTTAGGTTCCGTGCCTTAGGTTCCTTGGTGGGAGCAGGGCCCCAATTTTCAGCTATCCTTCTGTCCCTCCACTTCCCTACTATGAGACTGACCCACACCCTTTCCCAGCTGCTGGCAGAAATCTTGTGAACACTAGGGGAGCATCTTAGGAAGTGAACACCATGAAAGGCAAAGAGGTAAATAAGAAACTGATGTAATTCAGGCATTGAGCCACCAAATCAAGCGTCATCTTAAGTTTATACTACTGGTAGACTTTTCCCTAGCAGAGAACATTTCTACAGTTTTCTAGCTTCTACTTTTGAACACTTACAGTGTTAGAATGCTCAATATTTCACAAGGCACTCAATCCCAATTCTCCTAGCCCTTGATGGATTTTTTATGGGAAGAGGCTAGAAGCCTTTGGCCTTCTCCCTTGTCCTCCTATCCTTATTTTGCTCCAGTCTTCTCCCAGTGTTTCCTCTTTGGCAGGCATAGGGGACTGTTTATGGTGCTCTCTAGCACCTGCTTAGCAGCTCTACCTGTTCTCCCTGACTCTAGTCTGCCCTCCTGCAGGGGGCACATAGCTCTTGCTGGTCTGCAGCCCTTTGACTTCCCTCCCTCTGCCTTAGGTCTTAGGGCTTCTAGACCCAACTGACCAGCAGCAGTTCCTTGAGCTGAATTGAAAGGCCCACGACCAACCCATTTCTTTTGTCTTCTTCACTCCAAGCACTGTTGGTGGAGCAAGGTAGGTCCCCTGGGGTCTGGAGGGCCCTGGAGCCCCGAGCCTGGGGTGAACAGTGGCCTGTGTTCTACTTTCTACATCCTCTCTGGTTTCAGGTACAACTCAGTCTGTTATTGTACAGAGGCCAGGCAGAGGCACAGAACGGAGGAGTAACCATTTCAGAGTCACTGCAGAACCCCCCCTATGGGGAAAGGGACATCTCAGCCCCACAGGTCCAGCACTATAAATGACATGAGGCAGCAACTGGGAAGAAAAGGAGCTGCTTTAGAATGATAAATTCACCTTTCTTACATGGTTTGGCCATAAAAGCTGCAGTCAAAAGTCACTTGTTTCCCAGTTCCCTTGGTCCATTTGCAGTGAAGTGCTGCTGCCTGAGCCTTTCCTGCTGCATTTTGACCTTGCAAAGCCCTTCCCCACCAGTGACCTCACTGTGCATGGGGAAGACCTGAGACATGATGTGCTGAAAACTCAGGTCACTGATAGTTTACTTTGGAATAGCAATTAGCAAGGTAGGCAGTGCTGTATTTGAGTTGATTGGTTAATGCCTTCTTCCCCACCGTAAGTTTGGTGAGGTCAGAATCTATGTCTTCTCTGCTCACCGTCGTCCTGGAGCCTGGCTCAGTGCCTGTGCTTATTCATGTAGTTAGCAGTGTACTGAGCACCAGGCCTGAGCTGGAAACTGTTGTGTACATTATCTCACTTAATCCTCACAATGACCCTATAAATATGATTGTCCATCCCCATTTTACAGATATGGAAACAGATTCAGAGAGGCTGAGGTCCCACAGCTAGTTAATGGTGATGTTCAGAGTCAAATCCAGACCCATCTGACCCCAGGCCTTCCTTATTTTTCTCTACCATCCTGGTCTGACTGAAGTGGGGGTACCTGGGAGGAGGTAAAAGGCCTGGGCAGAATTCAGGGAAGATACCAATAGATTTTACCTAAATCAGAGCATGTCATATGTTGCCCTGGAGTAAGAGGGACACTGCACTGTTTTGTTTTGTTTTAGTAGATTAACTTGGACTTTCATGACCGAATAGGACTCTTTCGGCATCTAAACCACTCCAGGGAGATTTTTCTAAACCTTCCAAGAAACATGACTCCAGCTCAGCTGCCCAAGCAAGAAGCTGGGAATGGAGGGTGACATCCAAGTGGTGCTTGTCCCCACCCACCAGAAGTACCACACAGAACACAAGGAATGAAACAGTAGCAGCAGGGACTGATGGCTTGTGTAGACTTGGATCAGGGCACCAGGAATCATGGGAAATATAATGTCTCAGCCAGATGGCAAAAGGAAACCCACAGCTTTCTGGGCAGAGCCCACTCGTGTTGGAGTCAGAAGCTGCTACTTGGAGTTGGAGTCGGGGTCTAAAGTGCTATTTCTACTCTATGACCTAGCAACTTTGATGGAAGGATTAAATGAATGGCTATGAAACTCCTTTGAGGCTTATTATGATTCTCTTGGTGGCCCTTGCTAGAATCCTGGGACAAGAGCAGGAAGGCAGTGTAGTACGGCGACCACCTACATGATTGGCAGACTTGGCCTCATCTTTCTGGCCATGTTAGTCTCTGTGCCTCGGTTTCTGCATCTGCAAAATTGGGATAATATTCATATACCTCACCAAGTGTGGTGAGGATTAGGTGTCTGGCATAAAAAAAGTGCTCACTAAATGTTAACCACCTATTACTACTTGGCCAGTGAGGGAACTGAGGTCCAGGGGAGTAGACACTAGCCTATGGTTAGTCTTCAGCAAGGAAGTGTAGAGCCCAGGTCTCTTAATATGCATTTGATTCAGTGAGTTTTTTGTTGTTGGTGTTGTTGTTGTTAAGGATGCTGACTCAAGTGAAATAATTGGGGTAGAAATATTTTGTAAATGAAAATGAGACTACAGCACACGGTGTGAAAGTAGAGGTTGTTCCTGCCTTCACCATTCTCTGTCCAATCAGGGGCTGGCACATAGGAGGCACACGATAAGCATCTCCCAGTGAATGAGTGGGTGCCCTGCAGGGTAATGTGGTACCTATACAATCCTCCCCTCTCCACTTTATATCATATTTAGCATTTGAATCTTTACAACTTGAGCCAGATGCCTAGGAGATCCCATTTCCATAGCCTTTTACTCAGTAGCCTTTGTGTTCTTCCCTCCAGTACTGCATGTCCTGCTAGTACAAGGTCAGCTTCCTGGGTGGAGAAAGGGAGGGCCTCTTGGAATGTGAAGCTTCATTATAAAGGGTGAAGTGTTTGTCAACTTTATGGAAGACTTAGTCCCAAGAAGGAAGCCTGCAGGGGGCTGAAGGCTGCTGCTGGAGGCCTCTCCAGCATTCTCTGGGACTGACTTCTGGAGTTTGTGGTATGTAAGACAAAGGAATGAAGAACCTTTCAGAGCCCCTGGTGACCAAAGAGCACCAGAGGGTCTGTTAATGGCTTGGGAGTCCTGGCCAGAAAACTGCAGGCCTTAGAGATTCCACCTACCCAGTTAAAGGCTGATAAAATTTAGGAGGAACAAATGGTTTTGTCATGGCAAAGACAGGTTTAGGGAGGAAATGGGAGATATCGAGGGGGTGGATGTTACTTGCTGGGCATCCAAAAGGCAGAGGTGTGTATATAGGTCTAAAGTCCAAAGTTCAAGGCTTGGAATAAAGATTTGGGAGTTACAGCAGCAATAGGAATTGAAGTCATGGGAATGAATGAGCTCTTCTCCCAGGGAGGTATACGAAAAGTGAGGAGACAAGAGGGTCTAGGACAGATCCTAGGGAACACCAACATCCCAAGGATAATAAAGATAGAGGAAGCCCAGGAGCAGATTGAGTAGAGTAGCTAGAGAGGTGTGTTTGTGTGTGTGGTGGTGGTGGTAGAAATCCAGGACCCCCAATTCCAGAAGCTTGGGGGTGGAGGGGATATCAATGAGGCTAGGATTTCAAAGGTAGAGCCATTCCAGGGACAAGGAGAGGGGTATGATAGAAATAAAGTGGGTGGTAGTAGAAAAGCAGATGGCTGGAGATGGTCCAGACTGCTACCGGGGAAAATATCAAGTGGGATAACAGTAGGGTCTACAAGTACCCAAAACCCCCGTCTTCCCAAGACAAGTTGTAACTGAGAAACTAGACAAAGGAGTAAAATAGATGAATCAACCCCCATTCCCCCTTTATTTCTGATAAAGTTTATTTGGATAATATGGCTTAATCTATGGTTAGTACCAACTTCAAGATTAGGCAGATTTATCTGCCAGGAGGCACCCACAAAGGCAGAGGGGTGGGGGGTGGGGTGAAATACAGGACCCAAGCGGCTCAGCTTCCCCAGTTGGTTGAGAGCATTCAAGAGCTTATGTGGTCTTTGGGCAGCAGCCGAGAGGAATGAGAGAGGGAGAGTAGGATAAAGGCAAGGCAGAGCCTCAAGAATGCTGTTCCTTAACTCAAACTCACGCCAGGCGAGTCAGAATAGAGTGAGGCATGGAGAAGCCAGCAGTACTTCCTTGGAGGACCCTCACACAGAAGAAAAGTGAGGGGTGGGCACAGTGCTCCCCTACTAACCTAAGCAAATAGGAAGGTCATTGGTGACCTCAGTGAGAGCAGTTTAGATGTGTGGTGTGGGAGGAGCCAGACCGCAAAGAGTAGGGAGTGGGAGGTGAGGAAGTGCCGATTGCAAGAACAGACAACTGTTTTAAGCAAATTGTGAAAGGATGAAGAGAGGATGGGAGTGGGAGGAGGATGTAGGTCTAGAGAGGAGTTCTTTTTAAAAATTAGAGAGACACGGGGGCAGATGGAAATTCTTATAGAAGGAGCCAGTACTGACAGAGAAAGTGGAGCTATGGTGACAGTAGATTCTTGATAAAGTAAGGGCTGTTAGGAGGTAGGAGAAAATGGACTCCAGGGCCACAGGTGGGACAGAAGGAAGGGCAAACCTACTTCTGTCACCAGGGGATATGGGAAGAGGGCACAATCGTGGGTGTTGGTTTGATGGCCAAAAGCTGGGGGAGTCCTCATCTGCAGGCATCTGTTTTCCAAGAGTGAGGAGCAAGGAGAGGAGAGAGGTTGGAAAGTGGCCCTAGGGAGACGAAGTGGAGGCTGACCCCAAGGGCCAGGGCACAGTAGGCTGGTGACCATGGGGTAGAGTGGCTATGTGATTGTCTTCAGCTGTTCCCCAAAGCTTGGCCTAGGCACAAGAGATGGATATGTACATTGTTTATGGATTGAGTTTGGCCAAGATGGGTTGAAGGTGAGCAGGGTGAGGTGGCTGACACTTATGGAGGCTGAACTGGCCTAGGAAGAGGGCAAGGCAGGATCGGTAAGCAGGGGGTGGGCATAAGGAGGTCAGATGCTCGAGCCCCAGAGGAAGGCAGAGGAAGAGATCATGATCTGAGAGCAGGAAGTGAGGCTAGGATTTCAAAGGTTGAGCCATTCCAGGGACAAGGAGAGGGGTATGATAGAAATAAAGTGGGTGGTAGTAGAAAAGCAGATGGCTGGAGATGGTCCAGACTGCTACCTGGGATTATGGCAGGGCTCAGGGCAGAGGGAACAGCAGTGAGGCTGGAGGCAAGGCCTCCAGGGTGTGCCTGAGATGAGAATCACAAATTGAGGGTGGGACAGCCATGTGATGGGAGCTGTAAGGTGCTAGGGGTATTAGAAGCGGGAGGAGGCCATGCACCACTCTTCCTGACTCTGAAGTCCACGTAGAGTGGGTGAAAGAGCCCACTTCCTGGGAGAGGGTTACAGGGGACATGGAGAGCTGGGATTCAGGAAAGGCAAGGGGCAGAAGAGGAAGACGAGGAGAATGGGGGATGGTGGTGGTGGTGGTAAAAGAGTGATAGCTCAGGTGGGGTGGAGAGATTGAGGAGGGTGGGGAGCAATGGGTGGCTGTGAAGACTGGGTAAGAGGAGGGGCTTCCCCAGAGGGCTGAGCGAATGACCCAGGTGAACCGAAGTGGTAGCTACAGGGTACCAATGGGCTGCAGCGTGCAAAGTTCATAGTTCCCCCAGCCCTGGGGGGGATGGTGACGGGTGAAGGGACACTTGAGCTTCTCAGGGGTCACCTACTCCTAAACTAGGGAATCCTTGGAGGTCTGGGTGGATCTGTGGGAATGTAAGGAAGTGGGAAGAACACATTCTTTTAGTTCACAGAGGTCAGGGAGGCATTTATGGTACGTCTAATGGACTAGAAATGAAGACTATTTATGTAGTTATATTAGGATAAGGGTGAGGGATTTCAGGAGAGTAAAGGTCAACAGGTGCCTACAGAAAGCAGTCTTGTGTGGCACGGATTAAGGAGGAGTTTTTCCATTTGACAATGGAGGTAAAATGACCTATTGCTTGGGTGATTTGAGGATCATGAGACAAATATGTGAAGCCCATACTCAGCTCAATAGGGAATAAGGTAGTTGGTCCTTTGCACACAGCTAGTATGCAGCAGAGGCAGGATCCAGACCCGCCTGGAGGTGGTCCTAGGCAGGACCCCTGGGACATGGCCCACCTCCTGTGAGACTTTCCAGTCCTGCCACCACCCTTCTATGGTAATGTGCACACATGGACACCAGCCTTTATGAATGCAGAATTCCCAGAGTTTAGAGACAAGCAACTCTGGCCCCCAAATCAGAGGCTCTGAAAGGAGATGAGGTTCACACCATCAGGGAGACCTCAAAGAAGGACCTTTTAAAGCTGGTGTTGATGAAAAGGCCCAGAACTGGCATTTGAGGTAATGGATGTGGCTCTAGGGAGCTGCTGAGACTGAAGAGAAAGGGCTTCATGGGCAAGAGTTATGCAGATGTGAGGGGCCTGCTGGGTGGGTGAGGAGGTGTGGCCCAGGAAAAACACCAAGGCTATTATCAATGTCTAGTGGAAAGCCACATGTGCAGGAACAACAGTGCAAGATTAGTGGATGGCAGAGACAACAGAGCCACGCCACTCACTTCCTGTCCAAAGGACACCCCTCAAACAAACGAGTGAGTGGGTGTGAGGAGTGAGAACTGAGGCAGGCCAGGTGCTGGGAGGACCTAGGGAACCTGAGGGCGCAGCAGGAGGAACCAGGGAAATGGTCATCTGGCCATCATCAACTGACCATCTAAAGGATGATTGAGAAAGGGACAGGGGCCCAAACACCCAAAAAAACCAAACTTCTCAGTTCATCTGCTTTTGTATTTTTAAGTAGGAGGTGGTAGATTCTAGTAACTGGATTGCTAAGTGAACTACCAGGAGTAGCTACATAATTTCTGAATGCTCCAAGTAGCTCTGTCTTGGAACTGAAAGAGTCCTTGAGAAAGTTTCCAGATTGTCCGTGGGAGGTGAGCCCCAGTGAGGTTGCACCTGGGTCTCATGATGGGGTCCTGGAGGAGATGGAGCAATGAGGGGCAGAGAGGGGGCCCTGAGTAATGACCCCAGCCAGTCACCCCCTCACATCTCACAACTCCTTCAATAATTTCCAGCCTCTTTTGAGTCCTCTTCTCCAGAAGACGACTCAAAAAGGTTATCTCCACTTCTTGTCTCCATTTTTCCATCTCCTCACACTTCAACCAGCCCCCTGGCTTCTCTCCCCACTCTGCCTCCAAAGTGCTCTCATCACTCTCATTCACCTTCTCCATGTTGCCAACCCACAAGCCTCTTTTTTGGGCCTGATCATCCAACATCTCTGAGCAGCAATACGTGAACATTTGGAGAGGGGTGAAACTAATCCTTCCTCTTACCCTCACCTTGAAAAAAAACTACATGCACATAATTTAAAAATTCAGCCAGTACAAAAAGTAAAAAATCGAAAGTTGTCCCCGTCCCAGATTGCCAATGCTCTTCCCCAGAGGAGCTGTTAACACTCCTAGATTCTTGCAGACATTTTTATGTACACGTGAGTTTATGTATCTCCTTTTCCTTGTCCTTCCTACCAGCGGGAGAATACGTATAGTCTTGTAATTTGCTTTTTTCACTTTATATATTCTCAAGATCATATTCTCTATTTAAAAGTCTCCACCTGGCTGGCTGAGGTAACACATACTGGTTTTCTCCTGTCTGGTGGGCCCTCCTTGGCCAGCACCTCCCTCTAGCTGACTGGTGAAGCTTCATTCCTGGGTCCTCTTTTGTATCTTTAAACTTTCTCCCGAAACTGCCTCATTGACTCCCAAGGCTAAATGCCACCATATATGTGGACAACTTTTAGCTTGGACCCTTTTCTCTGAGCTCCCAGCTCACACTATATACCGTTTGGCAAGTGGCACTCTCACAGTTACTTCCAAGTTAACCAACACTCAACTCATCATCTCCTTCCTATATCCACCTCCTCATCTCTCCTTTCATCCAACCACCCAGTCATGGAGATATTTGACACTAATCAAATTCTGAATCTGTCCTCTTTCTTCTGTCGGCTATTCCCCACAGTCCCTTGGACAGCTGGGCCAACCTCCTGACTGGTTTCCCGAATTCTCTTCAATCCATTTCTCACACATTGGCCAGAGTGACTTGGAACACGCAGATCTGATCACATTACACTCCTTCTTAAAACCGCTTCCTGTTACTATTAGATAACTTCGAAATCCTTACCCTACCCAAGGCCTGGCTAGATTGAGTCCCCACCCATCTCTCACCCCAACTTCGAAGCTCGTTTCCCAAGGGCTCAGCCCGCCCTGCCTCAGCCTGTCCCTCCCCTGAAGCTCCATCTTCCTCCTCTATGCCCTGTGGTTCTGACTCTGTCTTCACTGGCACCTCGAAGGTCACTTCCACAACCCCCAGGATAGTCAGATCCCACGTGCTACCTTTGTAATTACTCAATGTCGTCCCTTCCTCAAGACCTGTTAGTGCTGAAGACAGACTGTGACTGCTTTGCTCATTACTGTCGCCTTAGTACCTAGCAGTGTCTGGCAGATAGCAGTTGCTCAGTGCACTGGGTGAGTATGTTTGCCAAACAAATGACTGCGCTCTTGTACCTACCTCCACCTCTTGTCATGTTCTGTTCTCCGCTTGCCTGGACCACCTTACTTCCTATGCAGCACAATATGGTGGTTGAGAACTTGGGCTCTGGAGCCAGACTGCCAGGTCTAAACCAAATTACTAGGTCTATAATCTGCTACTCAGTGTCTCTGCTTCAGTATTCTCCTACGTAAAATGGCGCTAATAGTACCTAATTCATTGAAGGATTAAAGGAAAGAATCTATGATTTGCTTAGCATTGAATCTAGTATTTTTCTCACTAGACTACTCCCATTCATTCCTGGGCCATTTCAACCCCCGCTTCCCCTCAGCCCTGATAGTCTCCTACTGTCCTATATTGTTTTGATTGTTTTTAGGGCACAAGGTCTTTCCAGTTAAGAGTTTAAAATTCCTGTCAACAGATATCCCGTTTTTCCTGCTGAGTCGTATCCCCAGATTCTCAGAAGAGTGGCCTCAATAAATATTTCTTAATGTATTTGGAAGTAAGCCTTTGATGGTTGGGAAAGCTAGCATGAATTCATTTTTCCAGAGATAATCTACAAGTTCAGAAATGAAAGTTGATTTATTAAGTTTTATTTCTCAGCTTTTTAATAAGCTCATCCACAAAACCCTCAGATTTTATTTTACCTTGATTTTCCACAGTTAAACATAAGATGGTTACAAAATAGAGAGAGAGGTTTGCCTAGCCTGGCAAGAAGAGTGAAATGCTAGGACAGAACTTATTAAGTGAAATGACTGAAACATTTAAAAATAAGAACTATTTTATAGCAATTAAAAAAAAAAGGAAATTATAAAACTTTCCCAGACACCTAGACTATTTTCTCTTTCAAGTTAAAAAATATTATTGAGCTTGAGTCTGAAAGAGAAAAAGGCTCAGAATGAACCCAGGTGTCTGGTGCTCAGAGGCTTTGGACTCTGGGTTGCTGCGGAACTCTCCCTGCACTGGGCACAGAAGCTTTGCATGTTCCCAGCACTTGGTTCCTGTGGGTGAATGCTAATTTGCTTTGAAGACTCTGGGCAAATCACATTCTGCTCAAATTTGTAAAACGAAATCGCTAAAAAATAACAGATAATAATGAGCTTGATTCAGATTAAAATGTGTGATTTTCAAGGAAACCAGAATGGTAATAAAATGCCTCTGAAAACTGAAATCCTAGAAAGGGGAAATTCACCTAGAACTACAACTCCCTCCCCCATAATTTCACCTGGAGGGAGCAATCATTTCTATAATAGAAGATTTTCTGCTACACTGCTAAAAAAGACTATCCAACTCAGCAGTTTCTATACAAGCCATTTATTTGAAATGCCAACTATGTGTAGGATAAAGTCAGTGTTACATGCTCCTCAGTAACAGTAGAAAAATAGAACCAGTGAAAACCTTTGTACAACTGTAATGATACTGAAAAGAGAAATGTATCATTTTACAATGCTTCACACAGACGAATTCAAGTTTAGAGGTACCTAAATAAAAATACTATATATTTCTTTAAAAAACACTATGTACAATTGAAGCGTAAACAAGTTTTACAAAGTACTGTTTATGCAGGTTGTAAAAAACACTTGCATAGGACATGAAATCAGTTTAAGAAAAATTTCTGAGCCTTTAGTATTGAAGGCACTTGACTTTATACCAGTAACAGCACAACCACAAGAAATGTAGTGTTGTAGAAGATACCACCCCTCGTTAGTACAGATGTGGTACATAAACAGCAAGTAGAGTTCAGGAATCTTTATCTTTCAGCCACCCCATCCAAGAGCAGGATGCCCAGTCATGTGCAGGTGTACACAATGAAGCTTCCAGAACTTTTCTGCTCTCTTAGACAGAATCCACATAAGCACACAAACACAAAAGGTTATTTTCAAGACACACGGCTGCAAGTGTTCTTTCTATAGAAATGGCCACAGTATTATAATATTCAATAAATGGAAAGTTGACATAGTCTTAGGGTTTTCTAGAGGAAAAAAAAAAGACTTGCCAATACAATAATTACAGAACTATTGCAATCTATAGGACAAAAAGACAACTTAACATTTCATAAAACATTGTTCAAACAACTGTGTTAATCGAAAACAGTAAAATACCTTTTAGCAGTGTGCACAGTAACTTTTAGTAAGATTAGCTGTAATGAGGTTTGACAGTAAATTACTTACGAGACAAAGTAAACCACGGCAGAATGGGGAATAGCACCCTTCACTGCTATTTTAATAACTAAAGAAAGTTGAAAGTCAACCAAATAATTTTAAAAAGTGAAATAAGCATTTCCCTTTGAATTCAGTCCTAAGATAAAAATATTAATGCCTTAGAGCTGCAAAACAAGTATCTCACAAGTGTTTCATGAAACACATTTTTCCCTAAAAAGCAAACAAAACGTTATGAAAACACATCTTTTGCCAAGTAAAGTTACTGAGAAATATTCCTCCTTCCCCTCTAGAGAACACACGGGATGTCAGCTCTGAGCTCCATTCTGCTGCTGCATTCGTGGTTTTCCCCTTTACTTTCTGCATCACCATCTTAATTCAACTGCACATGTAGTATGTCCATTGCTAGAATGTGAACATCAAATCAAAAGAAAAGCCAATAAAGAATGACAATTATAATAAAGACAAAGATTTTTTTTTAAGGAAGCTCAGATAAAAATTAGGTAAAGTTTCACAGATTTCTATAAGAGACTTAAATATACAGAACTCTCACTAAAAATCCTTAAAATCTGTTTATTAAAATGTCAGGATAGCTTAGGTCTAGAGGCTCATGCCCAGAAAAAGCTAAAGGGTCAGGATGTGAGAAAGGATATGTTACATGAAAAATTTAAACTACATTTCAGGAATAATTTTTACTTTTCATGCCGCTATTTTTTTCTTTCAGAGTCACAGGGGACTCTGAACTTAAAATTACTCATCAAAATCACAAAACAAACAAAAATGTCAGAAAAGGACCAATAGCATCTTTAAGAAACTTGAATTTTCTCTTTACACTCTATGATCTAAATGGTAGTTCTCTAACTTTAACACACAGGGGGTAAAAAACTGGTGATTGTCTGAACGGCCTGATTGTCCAAGGCCTCAGAAGGAAATCTGGTATTTTTCTGATTTGGTTCTCATCAAAGTGCTATACTAAGTAAAATGCCAGTTCCTGTGGCCTAAATTTTATTTTATACATGTATTTTTTTTTTCTGAGAACAATCTTGCTCAGACTTCACATTTATCTTAATACAGCATTAAAAAAGATTTACTAAATGGGTTCAAAAGCCAGAGGCACATAGCTACTCAACTTACCCTATATTAACCATACTCTACAAGATATAAAGTCCACTAACACCTACCCTAACACACAAAAAAACCACATCTTTTTTCCTTCCGCAAATCATATCAGTCCACAATCCCATGAATTAAAGCAGTTTCCCTTTATACACACAGTTTAGCCAGGTAAGCTACTAAATTATTAAAAGCAAATGTCACAAATTAAATAAAATATAAACAGTGGCCACTTATTTTTATAACGTTTTGGGGCTATGAAAGAATATTCAAAGAATTTTCTAGCAAATGAATGTGTGGGATGAATAGCTCTAATCTAACATTTTAAAAAACCAGGTCAGAGATGAGAACATTTTTTTTTCTCCTTCACCCAAATTAGGTCTATTTGTTCTTATTTGCAGGATCAGCATAGTACAGTCTGATTCAGAATAGAAATTTAAAACTGTATCAAAATAATTCATGTTAATACACATAAATGCACATTAAGGAATATCATGGAATTAATGACTTTTGTTTCTGAGGAGAGACAGACCAATGTTGAGCTTCAAAAGACACCATCATCTTAGAGTTAAACCTCCTAAAAATGAGAACAGAGTCCTTTGTTTTTTAATCTTTAAAAAAGGGGCCATGAAGGCGATGCGTAGCTGCTCTTACAGCGATTAGTGTTAACTTGGAGCGACTGGAGCTCAGTATGCAACATCACCCACATCAACAGATGCACTAGCAGCAGCTAACTAGTCAGGCAAGCAGTTTGCCGATGTATATAGATAAACTCATGTTTCCCATCTTTGTGACTATCTACTGTTAGGATTTTTTTAAATGTCAGATTATTCCTGAGTGTTTATCCATAGGGTAAAGTAGGAAAAGACTGTAAGAGAAACTACAGTTTTGGGAGAAATCAGAGTTGTTGACACCTAATAGAAACCTATTTACTTAAAAGTGCATGTAACTCATTTATATGGTACTTGTAAAGGCTCCCTGGCCCTGCATAGTTTCAGAGTGAGTGTGAGTGATTATAGTTATATATATATAGACATACATGGAAAAGAGGTTTCCAAACATCCTTCATATGAGAGGATATTCAGAAAGTCTCTTTTTTCCTAAGTGCTACGGCTGTGTGTGTTTGTAAAAAATACAAAGTGAATGCTCAAATAATGTTGATGTAATTTAAAAGCTCAAATACTATTATTTACATTGGAGAGTAAGAAAAAAACAGTCCTTAGCTCACCCGTTGCCCTTCCAAGGGAGAGGATCTTAAAATATCCCGTGTGCTGCAGTGGTTCAGTAAAATGCCCAAACCAGCATCCCCAGTGGAGTTCAAGTAGGACATGAAATGTTTAACTGAAAAAATTTGTTTTTATCTTTTTTTTTCTTTTTTGGTGGCATTATACAACAACTTTTTATAGGACAGTATACTTTGAAAAACATTTTTTAAAAAAATATGCTTTCAAACACCAAATGACATCCATAAGACTAAAGCCCTTTTGTTTTTTGTTTTTCCTATTGAGAGCAAGATAACTGAAGGCAGCAGCAGGCATGTCACCCCTTGCAGCTGGGGAGTTGACTCTCAGAATCAGAAATCCAGGCAGTAAAATTTTTCAATTAATATGTTATTTCTATTGCTTTGTAATTCCAAGTAATCTGATCTCTTGGATTCTGATTTAGTAAGGTTCTAAATCCATACTATCAAAATCTACAGTGATTCTGATAGAATCCTCACTGTAAATAAAGCAACAGCTTTAGCCTGGTACCACAAGAAAGGTTTTTCTCCTTCCACACACTCTACTGAACCAGAAAACTTCAGCATCCTGAGTGGACTCCCGCTGGAGGAATGAAGACCGGCTCCCAAGACTTGTTAAAAGAATGACATGGGATTAATGGAGATTGAGCAGGAAGATTTCTGAACTAAAACAATTACCGAAAAAAGAGGAGCATTTTGATGTGCTGTTCTTTGGAATTTCTATAATTAAAAAATAAACACAGAACTATTTCATAAGAAAATACATCTTAGTGTGCAATCCAATGCACGTGGAAATTGAGAAAGGAAAAGTAAAATGCAAAAAGTATGAAAATACAGTTCTTTAAATGTGGCAATAAAGTTTAACATACTGATATAAAATCAATACAGATAAAATAAATGTACAAGTGCAAAAAAAATTCCATCATTTCATAAAGAGGAAAAAAAAAGTGCCAGCTTGCTCGCTCTTAAAAATGCTTCCTCACACAATTGTTCATACACAAAATAGACAGATGCAGCATCCAAAATAACCCTCTTAGCATGCTATGCCTAATAAACATGTATATACAAAAACTAGAATAAAAGAATGTGAAACTGAATTATCAGCTGGCATCAATAAACTGGTCCGTAAGTTGTTGGGTTACATCATAAATGGGATGTTTCACATCTCAGGCACAGAGGACTTGGAGGTTGCTCTCAGAGGGCAGACTTTTTATAGAGGAAGTCTGGCTTGCTTGGTGACCTCCTTCCTCTGCTTACTGAATCTTCCCTTTCCAAATCTGTATTTCTCTGTGCTCCGTGGCCCAGAGACTCACTGTCTGCCATTCTCCTGCTGGATCTCTCTTCTGGAGATTCAGGGCCACAGGCAGAATGTGAAGGTCTATTAGGAGTCAGCCCAAAAGTCAAGTCAGTTTCTACTGCTGTTCGTCCCCTGAAGTGGACTGGACCATTACTGACATTTTCTGAGGATGCCAAAGGAAAGTCTGATCTCTGGGGAGGTTGTTCGATGACATCAAGATGTATTGACTCATTCCTTTGTTTGTGTAGATGCCCATCAGGGGAAAGTGGATATTCTCTCCTAGCTTCTTCCTGTTTTTTAGGAGAGGCTTGGCTAGGTAGGTAGGCTGACTTTAAGCCACTTGGTGATGCCTTATTGTGGCTATACAAATCGGGACCAAAATATCCACCTTGAGAAGGGGAAGGAGTACGTCTGCTAGGAGCAGGAGTAGAAGGTCTGCAAGCAGCATTTGAGAAATCATAGAAATCTGGGTATTCCTGATTTTCTCTAGTATCTGTTTTTTGCTCTAGTGTGTGTTTCTTTCGAGAAGTGTGTATATGCCTCTGTGGAATACATGATAGATGCTGGGGAGGCCCCGGTCCTACTTCAGAAACTGACTGGCTTAATTCTGTGTCCACAGCAAGTTCTGGAAGCCGTCTGTCCTTGAGTGACAATGTGGATACACCCATCGCGATATCTGGCATTAGATCATTTAGCACAGGTTGTGTACACTGCAAACAGAATAAGGGGGGGGAGGGCATATATATTTTTAAAAGGCCAATAAATCCCTCTTTGTAAAAATGATGATCATTGATTATAAGATTAATACACGTTTATTTTTAAGAAACATAAAAATACAGAAAACTATAAAGGAAAAAAAAATCACACCAACTTTCCCCACAGAGATAATGCCTGTTAACATTCTGAGGTATTTTTCTCACCCTTACTCCCTTTGTATATATATTATTTGTCAGAAAACTTAGTACATATGTAATTCTCACTAAATTGTCTTTGTAAATATCAGTGTCAATCACTGTGTCATATTCCGCTGTACTGATGGTTCAAACTTATTTAACCATTCTCCCACTGCTGGCACTCAGGTTGTTTCCAATTTTTCATTATTATAATCAAGACTGCAATGAACATACAAATAAATTACCTTTAAAGGGAGTTTTATTTAAAATATAAAGTATCAGAATTTTCATAATTGTAGAACCTAGGCTTCATCAACAGGAGAGGAATTTGGTTTATCACACACTATCAACTTTTGTTGTTTCTTTTTTTGAGGAATGAGGGCGGGTGGAGGGCAGTAGGGAGAGTAGGTAGCAGAGTTTAAAAAGGTGTGGAAGGATCATACTTTAACCCAAGGTGTACATTATTCCATAGCTTCTAATGAGTCATATTTTAATGAAACTTCCCTGAACTATAAATTTTTTGATTTTCTCTATATTAAATGTTACTGGATGCCGAGACCTGGGTTCAATTTGCAGTGCCTGCCCAAGCAAAATAAATAAATAAATAAAATAAATGCTACTGGCACTCCACCCCCAACCCCCATGCCACCAAATGTATTACAAAAGATAGAAATTCAGCCTCTAATGTGGTATAAAATCTAGTAAGAAATTCTCTTAATACCTATTAGCACTAGCTACTATGATTCCAAGTCAAACGAATGCTCTAATGAATGAGCTTGCTGGAAACAGAGACACATGTACTAATTTTCTGCCCAGTTTCTGAGTGGGGAGTGTTTAGCTACCTTGTCCCTGATGGTATACTTAGCCATAAATAACTTCCCCTTCTTGTTCCATCAAGCATTCTGTTGGATAGTAGATTCTTGGACTTACATCTGTGTACTGAGTCATAGATTCTGGACATGTACTTGAATAGAACATTATGAAATTGGTATGTCTATCTGTATTGTCCAGTAACCCTATTCCTTTCTAATATCTGCAATTAAAATAAGGGTAAGGAAGGAACCCCACTACTTCCACCAAATATACTTCTAGTCTCTCTTCTCCTGTCCTTTCTTATTCACCTATACTTCTTTTCTATACTCCTCAAGTCTATGATTTTGTCTCATAACACTTCTGGCATTGCTGAGTACTAGTGGGGCTCTTGGGGTAAAAGGAATTTCTTCTAAGATTCCTTAAACTCTTTATTCCTGTAAGTTAAATTGACTTACCACTTGTTTTTCAGATGTTATGGCTACTGATGCAGCAACAGCAGCAGTAGTGGCAGCAGTTACTGTCTGTCTCCCCAGTCCTGCAGTATTTGTACAATCAGGTGGTGCTGCTTTAACACTGGGCAAATAGACTGGAGGAGGGACAGCTTTAGGAGCTGTTCTGGAGTGAAAAAGTGAATGATTACAGGGATAAGAAAATGAACGTGAAGGATGCTGACTGGGAGGTCTTTGTTTCCAACCCGCTTTGAGTTGGTTATGAATTGGAGTAGCTGGGGGGTGGTACGGAGGTGGAGGAGGGGGCAAGGGTGGATGGAAGGCCACAAAAGAGTCCAGATCTGTAAACATGGTTTCTGCAGTAGGGGTACTGTTAACTCGACATCTCCCAGATGGTCTCACTGTCAAGAGTGGGCTTTCATCCCCAAAACGTTCATCAGGAAAGAACTTGTGAGGATTCTAAGGAACATTAGAAAAAAAAAGGACACTTATTAGAAGGTTTCCTAGATGCAAAATTCACAGGCTGAAAGAGTTAAGTAAGCTACCTATAAAAAAAACACATTCAGCGAGAATAAAAGGCACAACATACTTTTCTAGGCCAGAAGCTCAATAAAAAAAATTACTTTAATAATAGTATAAAAGGACAGAGTGTAACCTAATATACTGCAATGAAGGAGAGCTTCTTGATTGAATATTCCAGCAAGCAGGTCAGTAATTTCTTGCAAGATTTTGTAATAATGTAAAAAAACTAATAAAATCTAATATAACATGTTTGCTAAGAAAGTAAAATTAATATTAGATACCAAAGGAAAAAAGGTACATAATTAAGGATCCTTCTAAAACTTTCTGACAAAACATTTGCACACTTTCAGTCTGAAATACAAAATATAAAATTATTTCTTATGAATTACACATGACTAAGAATGATATTTTGATAAATATTAGACGAAAATACTTAAATTACAAAACTTTTAGATAACAAGATAATCAAATTAAGACAGGAATAGAAATGAATAGAAAACCAGACTACATATATTTCAGAGATGGAAACCATGGAAAAAATGAAAACCAAAAACTTAAATGGTCTGCTGCTTTACCTTAAGAATACCATAGCATGTTTATCTTTTAAAGACTCAGGCTAAAGGAGTTTGGAGTAGGTGGGAAGAAACCATCAAATCACTTGATCAGATGAAACAAAATTTTAGGCTGTGATTTAGTGGCTATGATCATACTACTTTACAACTTCTATTCAATTGCAAAGCCAAATGCTATTGCTTCCCTTCCCTGCCCAAAGCTATTGCTTTTGTACCTCATAATTACTAGAAATGAGTGAGGTTCTTTTCCTGGTGGATTAAATAAAAAGCACTCATGCCTCAATTCTCATGCTTATAGGGTCTGAACTCTCATGCAAGAAATTGCTTCCTAAGGGGAAGGACGGAGAAAAAAGAGGGACATCCTAAAAATCTAGGAGTATGGCAGTAGTCCAAACCTGAAATCTAGTGATGAAACCACGGAGCGAGAGCAGTGGAGTTGGAATTTTCTATTTCCTCTACCATCTCTGTTGGACAAACACAACATGGAACTTTTAGCCGTCACCATTCATACACTTACTATGTGCAAGATATATAATTGCTTTATACATAGCACTTCTTTATACATAGCTTCACAACAATTCATTTTATAGGTAAGGAAATTGATGCTCATAGTGGTTAAGTAACTTGTTTCATGTTAACTGACTAGTAAACAGCAGAACCAGGATATAAACCCAGTTCTCATCCCAGAACTTGTGCTCAGTCTCCCTCACCACACTACCTTTCACCAGGGGGTCTTTCAGGTTATCAAAGATTCTTGAGGCAGCAAGAGTATGTCCTAAGAAAAAGAGGCATGCCATGAGTGCTCCATGGAAGTCTAAAATACTCCCTGAATAATGACAAAGTCTCCCTATTTTAAATACAGTTAAATGCTATTTCC
Organism: Myrmecophaga tridactyla; assembly: GCA_004026745.1. NCBI lineage: Eukaryota > Metazoa > Chordata > Mammalia > Pilosa > Myrmecophagidae > Myrmecophaga > Myrmecophaga tridactyla. The sequence continues at coordinate 28,327 of PVIY010015280.1, read as the reverse complement.
TACCTGCAAGAGTTCTGCAGCAGCATCTGCAAGACCAAACTCTCTCAATACTCGAATTTGAATTTCATAGCTGACGGTAGCGCCTTCCCCACAGTTAAGTGCGTAGGCTCTCTGCACCTGCTCAGTGTGTCGTAGTTCCTGCAGACGCCTGACCATGTCTTTCATAATGAGGAGATGAGGAACTAGAAGAAGAAAAACAGTGTGCAGGCAAAATACATGAGCTACACAGAAGACCCCTCAATGAAAACAAGGGGAAAGCATGCGTTTTGCCTCAGAATCTTTTCACAAAAAAATTTGATAGTATTTTAATTTCTTGGCAACACACGAATTATATGTCTATAATTACATTTCAAGGTTTTAAAATTTCACTGTGCCAAAAAGGCTCTTGATCATAACCGAATATCTCCTGAATGGTACTATTTTAGTTCACAGCCCAAATAAAATTGTATTTGTATATGTTCTCTTCTGAATCTCAGAATATTTCATAAGACTTTTAAATATATTCATTCTTTTATTCAAGTAATTTTTTAAGTCCTCACTATGCACCTGGGATTGGCTCAGGTATTAAATAGAGTACACAAATGAAAGACATGATTCCTCAAAGAGCTCAAGCTCTAGTGAAGTAAACTAAGTTAAAGAGTCCACTAAAGGGTCATAAACGCCCATGGTCAGAAAGTAACACAGGATGCTAAAGGGATTTGGAGGAATGGGTATCCAACCCAGACTGGAGGCAAGCAGGAGAGGCTTCCTAGATGAGGTGAATTTTGAGTGGAATCTTGAAGAAAGAGAGGAAACCAGCGAGGCAAAGAAAGTGGGGAGAAGGTCTTTCAAGCAACAGGACAAGTCATGTGTAAAACATGCAAGGGAGAGGCAGCATGGTACAAGTAGTTGCATGGCTAGAGCTTAGCATTCAAAGGTAAAAACAGGAAGAGTATTAAAAGAGAAGACTAGAAAGATGGGTAGGAGCAAATCCTGAAAGACCTTGCATGTTATGATAAAGAGTTTAAAATGTACCCTGTGTACAAGAGATAGATACTTGTGAAGGGGAATGACAGGATCAGAACTGGGACTTAGTAAATGCAGTCTGGCTAGGGATCAACAAACTATGGCCTGCAGGGTAGATCTGGCCTTCTACTTGTATTTATAAATCAGTTTTATTGTAACATAGTCATACATGTGCATTTAGGTATTGTCTTTGGCTGTTTCTGACCTATAATGGCATAGTGGAGTAGTTTCAATAGAGACTATATGGCTCACAAAGCCTAAAATATTACTGCCTGAACCTTTACAGAAAAAGTTTGCCAAGCTCTGGAGTAAATGAAAGGATAAAATTTAGATTAGAAGCAGAAATACCAGTTAGGAGGCTACTATAATAATGCCTGAGCCTGAACTAAGGCTGTAGCAGTAAAGCTGGAGAACAGGGATGAAGCCTACAGATATTTACAAGAGAAAACGACTGAAGTAGTGACTGATTATTATTATTATTTCTTTTGAGTGGGAGAAACGACCGTTAACTGAGTGCATTTTACTCATGGCGCTTCATTAAATCTTCACAACAATCCTAGACAAGAGATATTATCCCCATTTGGAGATGAAGAAATTAATACTCAGTAAGGCTTGTAGTAGGTAAGGAAGAAAGACGCAGCTAAGATGACACCTGAATAGGGACTCACTGGCTAAAACATAAAAAGACAAGACTTATTTTTCCGAGTATACTTGACAGTGACTATCTTTGGGCTTTTGAAGTTCAGTTCTAATATTAATTTGTGCTAATATTCAATTGTATTAATTAAAACCTATAAAAGCAGTGCTAACTACCAAAATCTGTACAAACCAGCTAAAGAAATATTCCTCTTTATACTGTTATCCAATGTATGCTTTAAGTAAACTTGTAGTGGTCAAAAATGATAAGGCAACAGCTAATTAAAGACATTGGTCTTGGAATAAAATGTAAACCTTCAACTAAAAGTTCTGTCCACATGTCTTTTGCTATCTTTAATTGAAACAGAGACAGAGGAAATGAATGGCATCATCCCCATTAATGCTGTAGTTTGCTGATTTTTATCTTGAATCTTGTGGTGGCAACTGGCAAGAATTATGTTTGACCACTGGGTCACTGTTGATGTAGAAAGAAAATGACACTAATGCCCTTTGGCTAAAGTCAACATTAACTGATGCCCAGTTATCCTCTATCCACGGCCAATTCTCCCAAAGTCACAAGACATAAGCTTGTACTACAAGTTTCACAGAGCAAATCTTGGTCTAAGTTCATATTACTTTCCCAAAGGGCGTTATGATGTGTGAAATATCTATGGTGATGAAAAAACTAAATTCATCTAAACCAGTTGTTCTCAACAGAAGTGATTTTGCCCCCCAGGGCACATCTGGCAATGTCTGGAAACATTTTTGGTTGTCACAATATGGGCCGGGGGGCTGGGGAGGGGTGTTGTTCCTGGCATTGAGTGAGTACAGGTCAGGGATACTGCTAAACATCCTACGATACACAAATTCGCTCTCCACAACATAGAATTACCCAGTCCTAAATGTCAATAGGGCCAAAGTTGAGAAACTGCTCCAAACTGGAAAACCATATACTTGTCAATGTAAAATGAAACACAAAACAGAAATTTTAGCTGATAACGTATTTATTCTTTATGGAGAAAAATGCATAATGGGTATCGATGATTAGAGAGAAATGGAATATATAAAAGGGTTCAAACATCAGCAGTTACAAAAACAACAAAATTATTCATTCACATATAAATGTCTTACCTGGAATTTCATTGGCTACAACTGAAGGAGGACTTGACTGGTTATTGCTGATCTGCTGGTGGCTGATCATGTGACAACACTGTGGCACGGCATTGTTGACCATATAAAGTGTGTCTGGCACATTGGACATTCTAACCATTCGCAAACGCACAAGATCTGTTTGTTCCACCATCATCTCATCTAGCACTGACTGCAATAATAATTCAGCATTATCAGAATTATACAATCCTTCATCTTTGGTACATCACATTGGGAGGAAGATTATTACCTTCATGTTATAAAAAAGAAATTAATTTACTGTTCCTAATTTATAAAGTTTAAATCTCTTTAATCTTTAAAGAATCCTTTTGGAGCACCTTTGAAAAGAAATAATCATCTTCTGAAAATATGCTTTTAGTTGAAATATATGAAATTTGATGGAGGATATAAAATTAATCGGGAAAAATACATAAAATTATTAAAACGAAAAAAATATGCATGTGCAAAATATCAGATCCAATGAAAAATACTCAAAACACAAAATATGAATGACATTAAATTTTAAAGCCATATAAATAAATCCAACTTTGTTAAATTAGTTTCAGATGAATAAAGCTTACCAAACTGCAGAATGGCCAAAATGAGATAAAGCATAAATATTTTTCAAATTTACTAGGGGCAATTACCGACTTATACTTATGTATGGGCATAGCCATTTGAGAAACATGGAAGTTCCAGGAGGGTTGCCTGATTATCTTTCCACTGTCCCATTTTGAGTCAGAGGAGAATGAAGCTAAGGTCTAGTTTATTAAAGATATTTTACCACCAGATTCATCTTTCTGTGAAGGCTTCAGCTACCTGAGTGACTTTCAGCACTAAACTTATTTTAGAACGACCAGACCCAACTCTTTCATTTTGTTCCAGTGTTTTAGAACTACTTAAAATGCCAACTATTCAATAGGAGTGAGCATGTCAATGTAACCAAGGTAAAATTTCCACAAGTCCTTCCATATATCTTAGACTAGGAACTCTGAAAATATAAATGAAAAATTTTAAAGGGAATTTAATTTCACATCCAAACAAATGGTTTTGACTTTTAAATTTGTTTCAGAAACCTTAATGTTATTCCTGATTTTCAAAGGCTGTCAATTCCTCAAAAGGCCCTCCAACGTTCCTATGGCTGAATGCATCTAATACAAATTATAGTATTTCATTTCACATTACCATATTTTCTAGGAGAGCTCTTTATTATAATATACATAGAGCCAACTATTTAGCAGGCCTGAAAATTTATCTTAGTGTGAGCAGGCATTCAAAAACTAAACGCAGTTCCTATCAGTCAACTATTTTAAGTACTATGTTACAAAAATCACAGCATTTAGTTTACTAAGGAAGACAAAATGTGTGCTATCTTCTTTCAAAACATTTTTCTCCATCATCAAAGTCACAAAACACAAACCACCATTTAGGTAAAATGAAATTTTTTCCCCCAAGTTAACAATTCAAAAGGTAACTAAATTGAGAAAAAATGTAAAACACATTTTAACAAGACCTAAGCTTTAAAAACATGTTTGATAACTGAATATTTCAGAAATGCATTCTGTTGAGTAGACAAACTAGAATTTATTTTCACTTTCCCTACTGTTGCACAAGGCTATTTCCAAATATTTAAATAATACCACAAAAAGCATCTTTGTGAAGATAGTTTGTGATAAAATAGTCTAGTACTTAAAAATGGATTCTGTTACCTTTGCTTCATCCACATAGGGAGAGAATAGTCGAGGACGAACATATATACCAGCATTCTTTTGCCGTAACCAGGCATTCGACTTTCCACCTTCTGTTGTAGGAAGCATATCTGATGGGGGAGTGCTAATCAAGCCTCTTTTCATCTTAAAAAATACATATATATATTTAGATAAAGTATAGATTTGTGTAGCACTCCAATACTAATTACTAAGATAAAAATATTCATACCTATATATCAGAATATTCAAACTCTACCATTTAAATATTTAGGAATATATGCAAAATTTTAAAATACCACAAATATTTAATACTTAATTTAATACTTAAGGGCTTTAGCAATATAAAGGTGTTACAATTTCCAATTTTTCTCTAATACAGGAATGATGCTTTAAAAAAAAAGATACAAATATTAAAAACATAGTGAGTTGAAGTAACTTGCACAACCATTAATAAAAAAGTTTTTATTTTCGTTACTCAACTAGGAACTGATTTCATTTCTGCTCCCTATCTCACCCCAAACAAAAGAATGCAGTAACGTGTACTTGGGCTTTAATCTATAGTATGAGGATGCAAGGCAAGAGAACATAGTAATTAGGAGCAGGGCTCTAGGGGAAGGCCAATTCGGTTCAAACCCTAACTCCCAGGCAACCATGGACACCTCATTATACCTGGGCTTCCCCTCAAGCACTCCTCTATGGTCATGGAGACAGGGCACTACATAGCTAACTGAATGTGGTGGTCCTAATGTTTCCTCATCTATACCAAGCGAATATAAACCAAGGACCTACAGCTCATAAGGTGATTGTGAGGATTAAACGAAGGTAATGCAGATAAGAACCCATGGCACAGTGTCTAGTACATACTAAGAACGTTAAGCTTAACACCCATTATTAACAAACCTCCATTGGGGACTTATGGGTTAAGAAATGATATATGTATGTTTATTTTTTCTAAGGCTACTAAACCAAAGCTCAAGTTATTTTTCTAAACCAAATACAGGGTTCACTTTGGTTTTGATTTTAAACAAAACCAAAAGTCGTTTCTCCAATATTACTCTTGTTAATATATAAACTACTTGAGGCATCAGTTAAATTACTTGGAACTGATAAAATTCAGCGTTACAAAGTAGTCAGAAAATCGAGAAAAGGAAAAAAAGAACCTTCATATATTACAACTGCAATAATTTTTACATATTTACTTCTAATCTTTTTCAAATGAAGTTTTACATAATTCTAAAGTTCATAAAAATATATATTTGTATCTTTTTTTAGTCATATTTCATCATTAGCATTTTCCATGTTGCTGTATTAATTTTTTAACCATTGTTTAGGGCAGCAAAATATTCTGTTGCATAGTCACACTATAGTTTATTTCTATTTTCCCTGTTATTAGACATTTAGGTTATTTCCAAATATTTAAATAACATTTAAGTAACAATAAACACCTTTGTACATATGTCTACATGTATGCATCTTTCTTAAACCATACTTGGAATTATTTCTCGAGAGCAGCATTTAAAAGTGAAATGAGCAGATCAACATGAATATATTGTTGGCTCTTGATAACATTTTGCCTAATTGCTATTCATTTGGCTTGCTGCAATTAACAGTGCTAGCAATGTACCAGCTGTACTTACTCTATGAGACAGTTATATTATTTCTTAAGTTCCTGGCTTAACAGGTGAAAAAATATTAACTTACTCTTTTATTTTGCTTCTTATGGTATGTATGTGATTGCTAATGAGACTGAACATATTTTCAAAACAGAGATTCCATAAATATTTAATTGTTCCCTTCTAATTTTTCCATGTTTCAATTAAATATTTAATTCCTCAATCTAACAGGCATTATTACTTTTGTGTGAAAGTGAAATGAGCGTTTAATTTTTTTTAATTGTGAATAATAATACATACTTACAAAAAAAAGTAATAAATTTCAAAGCACACCACAACAATTAGTTACAGAAAAGATTTCAGAGTTTGGATGTGTTACAGTTCCAAAAGTTCAGATTTTTCCTTTTCTCTCTAAGACACTGGAGAGTTAAAGAAATATAATAAAATGATTCAGCAATCATACGCATTTGTTATTTTATAACTCCTCCTTTTCCTTTGGTTTTCTTTTAATTATTTTTTTATTGATATGTTACATATTCACATATCATGTAATCATTCAAAGTGTACAATCAGTGGCTCACAATATCATCATATAGCTGTGCCTTTATCATCACAATGATTTTTTCTCATTTTTGTGAAAAATAGCACATATACAAAAAGTAATAAATTTCAAAGCACATCACAATTCACTGTAGAAGAGAGTTCAGACTTTGGTATGGGTTACAATCCCACAATTTTAGGTTTTTACTTCTAGCTGCTCTAAGATACTGGAGACTAAAACATATATCAATATAATGATTTAGCAATCATACTAATTTGTTAAACCCTACCTTCTCTGTATAACTCCACCATTACCTTTGCTCTTTCTCCCACTCTCTGAAATGGGTATTTCAGCTATGCCCATTCTAACTTTTTCACGTTGGAAGGGGCTGTCGATAATACAGGAGAGGGCGATGGAACTAGTTAATGTTCTAGAGAGGCTGGCCATGACGGTTTAACTTTAAATGAATTTCCTCCCTCTCCTGCTAATCAGTTATTCTAGTATCATTGATTTGTGAAAGCTCTTTCATTATACATTTAATTCCTATATTAGGATATCTTTCTGGGTTATTTCGTCTCTTCTGTTATGTTAGTATCACTTTTAAAGATTAGTTTTTAAATATATTTTACAGTCCAGAGTTATTCCTCCTTCTTTATTCCCCTCTAAAAGAACCTTAAAAAATCTTATCAATTAATTTTTCCGGATAACTTTTATAATGTCTCTGTGTGGTTTTAAAACGATTATGATGTTCATAATATTTACATTAATTTTTATAAACCAATTAATGAAAAACTAATATTTATAATATTTATTTTTCCCATGGATAATAAACAGAGTATCCAATAATTTGAGCAATTCTATTAGTTTAAAATATAAACTAATTTTTAAAATTATCAGGGTAACATGATCAGTTTCATTAATTTTTAAACTAGGTCTGAAACAGAATCAAAGATTATTCATCCTTTTTATGTTGATCCAATCTTCCACTTTCTTGCCCTCTAACCAATTTATTGCAGTTCCTGAAGAGTCTCCAAAGGTAATTTCAACTTTTTCCTCTTTCAATAAGGATCTACTTGTTCTACACTGGTAAATTACTGAATTAATTTACCCTAGAAACTATGCTCTTGCAAAAGACCAATAAACCCATTTAACTGTCATCCACCAAACATTTATTTGTACATGTGCTGGACACCTGGGGTGGGGAGGCAGACGGACACAACATTGAACAAAACAGACATCTGTCTCTGTCCTCATGGAAAAATACTCAATTAGTAATAAAATTATTTGCAATGGTAAACAAAAACAAGGCTGCACCTTTGGGGCTTTTTATTTTCATAAAGGGATAAATGAAAAAAGTCACTTACTGCATCACTTAGGACTTCACTATTTATAGGTAAGATGTGTTCAATCCGCACAAACGGTAAGAGAGGAGAAAGGATCTCTCTAAGCTCTTCGATGTCCAGGTCTCGTCTTTTTACACCTCTTTTGTTTACACTATGAGCTGTGCCACTCAGTAAATTTGGCTCTACAAGACAAAAAATGAAGTCTCCAATCAAATCAAATTTTCAGAGAAAATTTCTTTTTCTATAGTACATTCTCTGTAATACTCTAGTAGACTTAAGTACATCTGCTTTGCAAAGGGTTATAAATTATTTTATGACCTAAGAAGTTCATTTAATAGAGATTTCTTGGACAAAGAAAAGGTATGGTTTCAACAGTTTATAAACATTTTTTATGATTGTTCTGTATAAAGTATAAAGGATTCTTTTCTGTATACTAACTCAAGAGGGGAAAAGATGAGAATCTGATAAAAACTAGCTTAATCAAGAGTTTACCATTAGCTTTCTCACTTTTGTGGCCAGTTTTCAGTACAATTAGAGACCACAGGGCATATGCTATTTTTCGTGGCTATAGTGATGTTTTTTTTTTTTTTTCGCATGAGCAGGCACCGGGAATCGAACCCAGATCTCCGGCATGGCAGGGGAGAATTCTACCAATGAGTCACCATCGCACCGCCCTATAGTGATGTTTTCAATATACTTACCAGGGTGCTATATGTTTGACAGCAATTTAACAAGATAACACTTGGTGTCCAAAGCAGCAAAACCTAAAGCATGCTCTAATTTGAAGTTTTCTATGACATTCCCCTAAATTTCCATACTAGGGAATGTTAACAGCACAAAACTGAATCCTTTGATCTCTGATATGTAATATAGTTCCATTTTCCAGAGCCAAGAAAAAAGGTTTTCTTCATTGGATATTAGTGAAATAGGAAGATTTGAAGTGCATATATGCTTACAATACTGAGGTAGGAAGAAAAAGTACATACAATTTGGAAATCTCTAATCATATTTTTAATCTAGGGGGTTGTATTTTTTTTCCTTAAAAAAAAATTACCACTGAATAAGACCTTTGTCATTCATGAACATGAATACTATATTTTTTCTAATAACTCTACTATTGGCAAACTAGTATCTTTCTTAAACCATGGGCTACATATAAATATAAACAGGTATTGTTTAGGGACCCTAATCTTTTAAAGCCATTAAAAATAAAACTGTGGCAAGTATGTGGAAAAGGTATTTTTTTCCTTGCCTTGCTATGATTTGGTGTCATACTTCTATGTTGTAAGGCACTGCTTTCCAAAAGCTTCATTTCTTAAAGAAGCAGAGCCCTGTTTTCAAATAAAATCTTACATGAACCCCTCAAATATATATCAGGAAAAAGGAGAACCCATATGTATGTATGAATGAAGCAAAAGTGTGGCCTGAGAAGGATTGCTTCGCTTCCTTCTCATCCCCGCAGAAGAGCCTTCCATTCTAACCCACTCTGAAAACTGTTTTAATAGAAATTTTATCAAGGAACAAACATATGACCTATAATGATTATGTAGAGTTATATATACTGGCACTTCAAAAACTTTCCAATTACAGTAGTTTTTCTTAAAAAAAAAAAAAAAAATCAGATCTGAAAACTGCTAAAGGCTTTTGCAGGGCACAGAGAAATAAATTAGAAGAAATAAAGTAGAACTGCATTTGTTTCCTAGGGCTCACTGAAGGATACTATTAAGAGGTTCAAAGGGAAGTTTAACATGAAGTGTGACAGGATAACTCTGTAAATGGACTAAAAACCACTGACTTGAATTCTTTAAACAGGTGAACTAATGATTTATCAATTTTATCTCGATAAAGCGGTTAAAAATGACAGGAAAGGTTGCCAGGGCAGGGGGGCAGGAAAAATGGGGAGTTAATACATAATGGGTGTAGGATTTCTGTTTGGAGAGATTGGAAAATTTTAGCAATGGAAGGAAGTGAGGGTAACACAATATTGTGAATGTGATTAATCCCACTAAATGGTATGATTAGGGGTGGATGAGAAGAGAAAGTTTATGTTGTATAGATGCTCTCACAATTAAAACAAACAAACAACTAAAGAGACAATGAGAAATAAATGTGATCCTGGACAGAATCTAGCAGGGGAGGAGAAAAGGCCCAAAGGGATATTGGGATATATGAAAAAATTGGAATATAAACTATATAATTTATATCAATGTTAAATTTCTTGAATTTGATAACTGCAGTTACAGTGATTACATAAATATCTTTGTTCTTGGGAAATGTACATGGCTGTATTAACTATTGAAGGAGTATGATGCATACAACCTATACTCAAGTGTTCAGAAAATGGATTGACAGACAGAATGATACGGCAAATGCGGCAAAATGTCAATACTGGTAGATCTGGGTATCCGAGGACAAATAGAGGTTTATTGGAACTCTCAGTATAGGGTTTGCATTATTTTTGTAACTGTCCCATAATTTGAAAGTAATTCAAAACAAAAGTAGAAAAAAAAAACAACAAAGGGAAATCTATTTAATTTTTCTAATTAAAATGTAATATTCTGAGAGAAGGGTGAGTGCCTAACTTTGGACATAGATAAAAGACTGCTACAGAATCACAAGCTTCCAAAGCTAAAAGCCAACCTAACACATGTGATGCTTCCATCTCTTCTGCAGAATACCCTGCTGGAGGTCACTATCATGTATTATTTCTCCTTTACTTTCCATAAAATTTCAACATAAATAACAATATGCTTTTTTTGGATATTCATATTTTTTATTGAGGTAAAAATCACCATTTTAAAGTATACAATTCAGTGGCTTTTAGTACATTCACAATGTTGTACAACCACAATGCTCTAACTGCAGAACATTTTCACCAAAAATATGCTTTGTAACACTTTAATCATATGAAAAATTTTATTCTAATGTCTGTGAATCAGTGAGCATTTATTTTTTTTTGCATTTTTAAAATCTTAAAAAAAAATTTATTTCTATATATTATATATTCACATACCATGTAATCAACCAAAGTGTACAATCGTTCACAATATCACCAGATACCTGTGCATTTTATCACAACTGACTTTTTTTCTTTTTTGTGAAAAATAACACATACAAAAAAAAGCATTAAATTCCAAAGCACATCACAACAATTAGTTGATCAGACATCAGAGTTTGGTATGGGTTACAATTCCACAATTTCAGGTTTTTACTTCTAGCTACTCTAAGAAACTGGAGACTAAAATATCAATATAATGATTGAGCAATCGTACTCATTTGTTAAATCCTACCTTCTCTTTATACCTCCATCATCACCTTTGATCTTTCTCCCATTCTTTTTTTTTAATTTTATTTCCGTTTATTTTTTTTTAACTTTTTTTATTAATTAAAAAAAATTAACAAAAAAATTAAGATATCATTCCATTCTACATATACAATCAGTAATTCTTAATATTATCACATAGTTGCATATTCATCATTTCTTAGAACATTTGCATCATTTAGAAAAAGAAATAAAAAGACAACAGAAAAAGAAATAAAATGATAATAGTTTCTCCCATTCTTTAGGGGTATTTGGGCTATGCCCATTCTAAATTTTCATGTTGGAAAGTGCTGTCGATAATACAGGATAGGGGCGCAGAACTAGTTGATGCACTGGAGAGGCTGGCCCTTCTGCATTTCAAGGACTTATCTGGTCCAGGGACCATCTGGAGGTTGTATGTTTCTGGAAAGTAACCCTAGTGTGTGGAACCTTTGCAAAATCTTATTTAACACCCTAAGTGTTCTTTAGGATTGGCAGGAATGGTTTTGGTTGGGGTTTGGCAAGCTATCAACATTTATTATTAAGCACACAGAAACATAAGTTTCCTTTGCAAAATAAAATTTTCTGATATATAAGTTTCTAACAAACTATACCCTCTCCTCTAAAGGATTTTATTGGTCGTAAAGGTTCTTATTTGCACCAGGCAATAGTATCTATTTTCAAGACTGACGTGCAGCATGCATTTCAGCAAGGCTTTGGCAATATAAAAATTACTAAAAACTTACAGAGCAGGCTAATATTTTGAGCTTACCTCTGTCTGCTATTCTTTTCATCAACTGATGCTCTCCCCATTTAATCAGATATTTAAGGATATCTTGCTCACTTGCCTATAATAAAAAATAGTTTATATTTATTTTATTGAAATCAGATGGTTAATTTCATTATGACATTTCCTAAGTCATAAATGTAAATGTAGTGTATAACTTAACACATCACACTGTTTACATTGTCTGTTTGAACTTTCAGAGTTAAATATGTAGTTTATTAACAGCAAGTATATAGCACCTCATTAACCTCACACTTAGCTCAAAATAAATTTTTAATTATTTCCATCTTTGTTTTTTCTTTGCCCTGTTCGAGTCATCTATTTAAAATTTATTTTATCTTACTATATGGTTTGTGCATAGCTGCCTTAAATTTGTTTTTGGAACAAGATGGAGATAAAAGTAAAATTATAGGAATATAGAATGACAATGATTTTCTTCAGAAACAGAAAAAACAAGCATGGCAACTTGACCATGTCTGAGTACTCGAGTTTTGGCAGAACAGACCATACTCTCCACAAGGTATTCTACTGACTAAAGAAGACTCATCAAAGTTAGTTTGTGAAATGTTAAGGCACCCTTCATATTTTTGTACTTTATTTTAAAACAGTAAATCCAGGTTACTCTTCAATTTTATTTATTTTCTAAGAAGAAATGCAAAGCTCTTAAAGACAATAATCTAAGAAAACTGACAAATCCTAATTCCCATAAACATAATACATGCAGTTTAGGTAAGGACAGTGAAACAAGGTTAATGAACAAAGATCCTCAACAAATCATATCCAATTATGACAAAATTTGTACTGCAATCAAAGCAAGGTAAGGAGGAGAAGCCCAGATGCTAAGTGCATTAATGAACTCTTCACTGAATTTCTGAGATAGTAATTTTCATGATTTCTCTAGTGTAAATACAAAGAAATAGGAAAAGGCTTGGTAGGTTTATGTTTTCACAGCATTAAAACTGTTGTTCAATTTTTAACATAAAATTGATATAGTCAATGCAAAAAAAATAGGTTTAAACATACTTTACTTGAAAATATTTTTTTAAACACTTTAAAGCTGTTATTTGTTTAAATTACCAAATTAGATTGATGTAAGCCAAGGACACCAGAATTTGCTAAAAACTTATTATTGAAAATACATAGTTTAAACATTATTATACTTCGGCAGAACACATACAATGAGTTTTTGCAATTATTTAAGCAGATCAGAAATTGAATATTATTCTTACTCCGCACTGCTTAAGCAATTGTCTACAGTCCATCTGACACTCCACTAAAATTAAGAGAAACAGTTATAGTGAATCTACATTAATGGAAGTCAAGAAAATCACTGTCAGGTTGTGTTACTGTCTCATCCCCTTTAAAGTATAATTTGTTGGGGCCTACGCTTGTTCACAGGTTGAGTCAAAGAAGCAGTGTATATGAAGGGCCAATGAGCACAGAAGGAAGGCTTTTGTTGTACAAATCTGAAGAGGGCATTCATGGGTGGGTTGATGACAGCCTGTTTCTCTCTCCATGGTCCTACCCTAGATGGAAGAATAATAGGGTATAGATGGATTTCATGGTGTACATATGAATGACAATGAATTTGAGAGGTGCATAAATGATTACCTGTAGGTAGTCAGACTGGATAGCAGTAAGCAGATGGTCTTTGCTGAGTTCATAAAAAACCTCCGAAGTCATGACCTGGGAAAATTCCTCACAGAGGAAATGTAAAGCTTGTCGGTGCACCCATTTAGAGCCATATGGATGAGAGCTCCACTTGAGGATGGTAATTAAGGTATCTAATGAGATGCTCTCAGCAATGATATCCTCACAGCCTAAAAAAGAAGGCAAATACTTCTTAAGATTAATCATAAATATCATTTATTGAACATCAGTGTGCTAGGTACTATACTCAAAAGTAGAAATAGTAAAAAAGAACTGAATGAGATAAATAAAATCTTACGGAAATCACCAAGAATTGGTAGGATGGGGTGCAACAGACAATGACATCTCTAGGAAACTGGCTGTTCTATACAAACAGATCTGGAGGAAAAGGCAGAGAATCCTCACAATTTCTCACAATTTTTCAAGAAAATAAACTGATGTGCAAACTGAACAACTTGAGAAAGACACTATTGTGGGGTGCACTAGACCAAAGGGAAAAAAAAAGAGTAGGTAGAAAAGATACAGTTGTGGGAACTGGCTAATCAGAGGAAGGATACGGATGAAAGTGACTGGTGAGAGAATCCAAACCTGAGAAGAAGATAAGAGGGCTGCCAATTGTGAAGAATCTAAGTATCACCCCAGGAAAAACATAACTTCTTACACTGTTGATAGTTTAATCCCTTAGAAAATAGACAAAATGTTCAAGTTTTATGTTTACCTGGGCTTAATCCTGACAAAGAAGAAGTAAATTAAGTTAAAAGGACCAGGATCTTGGAGAAAGTGTCTTAGCTCAAAAAAGAAAAGAAAATTTGAGAATAGTTAGCTATACTTCTTAGGAAAGACCATTTCAAAATATAAAGATAAAATATAAGAAAATCTGAGTGAAAAAAATGGTGGAAGGGAAAATGGCTAAAGTCAGGCAGAAATTTTTCATTACTAAGTTTATTATAAAAAAAAAAAATCCTGAAAATGTGTGTGTGTGGAAAGCTGCTTAAATAACATCAACAAAAATGTGCTGCTCTTTAATAAGCTCAGAACTTCAAAAGATACAGTTACAACAAGGGGCATTAATAAATTCCAGAGAATCCCAAAGCTCAGAATGACTGTGAAATCATGAAAGGTGAAAAGACAAAGGAAGAAAAGTCCCACGTTCAGGTGATCCAAAATTGTTAGTAGCCAATATGGAGTCTACCAAAATAATTCCTCATTCTCTTTTCTGATGTGGTACTAGATAAGGGGAAATGCTGGAGATAATTGTAGAACTTGATTTCTGCAAAGCGTTTAGCAAGCTATTTCATGGTATCACTACACTGCTAGCTTCATAAAGACAGGGTGTACTGTCTTTATTGTCTTACACATGGTAGGTGCTACGTAAATTTTTGTTGAATGTACAAATAAGTTCTTTGCAGGTAAGATTAAGAGAAGAAAGACATGACAGAACAGTGGCTAACAGAACGAGCTATAAGTAATACTGATTAACCTGGAGTATGGAAAGAGGGTTCCAGTTTTTTCCCAGGTTTATGAAGACTGTGGATGAAGATGTAGAAAGTAAGCTTCAAAATCTCCAGATGATCAAAACAGGGAAAACACAGTTAACACACTGGATAGCAGTATCATAATTGGCCAAAAAGATGAATGAAAATGAAGATGAAATTCAACTAGGAAAAACAGAAAATTCTACATTCAGATTAAAGAAATCAACTGCACGATAGCTTAACTAACACGGATGTAAAATAGATGTCTAGGTATTTTAACTGAAAGAATACAAAATGTGACATGGCTGCTATAAAGCTGAAGCAGTTTCCATCTTTTAAAGTACAAGGGCAGAGTCCTAACCAGGGGTAATAATGATGTACTGCTATCCTGTGGGGCACCATATTCTGCTCTGGCCCCTGTGTTTTAGATGACACACTGACAAAAGTGCAGAATCTCAGAGGAGGGCACTGTGAACGTAAAGGGTTTGTGACTTGTCATAGGAGAAAAGCTCCAAGCAAACCAGATTATTTGGTTTATGTAAAAGAAACCTGAGGAGAGACATAAGAGTGGTCTTTAAATATCTAATGGGCCTTCATGAGGCAGAAGAAAGATAACTAACTTCTCCATCATGCCAGAAGCACATCTTACGAAACAAATGGATGTTAAAAGAAGGGAGATTTTGATTCAATATTCAGAACTTCTAATAAGTAGAATTGCCCTCCTCTCTTCCACTCTAGGAAAGCATATGAGTAGAGGCTGGCTCATCCCATTAAAGCCAGAGTACAAAGAACTCTTACATTGGATGGGGAACTAAGGACACGTGATTTTACAAGCTGCCCCATCATGAAGATAAAATTATTTTTAGAAAAATGGTAACAATAAACATAAGATTAATTTTTTAGTCTAAACATTAAAATGAGATCCTTATAAGGAACACTGAGACCACCACAATGAAATCTACATGTAAATGACACCTAAAGATCTGAAGATGTGTTTATGAGAAGTGTGAAAATATGGAAAAGTTCTGAACAGTTTTCATGGTTATATAGTGAGCCTAGAATGCCACAGTGAGGAGAGAGTTCATCTTATAGCCAGTACAGGATTTGTTGGTCTGTTGTTTTCAAGCAGGCATTGAAGCAGAGTTGAGTAGGATGAGTCCATTTGATAGATGGATTTGGGAAGGGAACAAGGGAAATTAATTTGAAAGGATGTGTTAGAATCCTACTATATGAGGATTTTTGCAGAGGTGAAGAAGGAATTAAAGATTACATTACCAAATATTTAACCTCTGAAGTTTACAAAGAAGCAGGATATGATAAGAAAAATGGGTTGTAATCAGACAGATTGGACTGAAATCCCAGTTTTGCCCTCTGGGGTAAATCACTCTATGAACCTGAAATGTTCTCATCTGTAAATATCTCACAGGGTTATTGTGAGATTTTAATGACACTGTACTCCTGACATACTTCTTTCATTCAAACATCTTGGACTATCTACTACTAAGCGCTGTGAACACATAACTTTGTCTCTTAACTGCATATTTTCCTCGAGTGATGTAATCTATTCCTCCAGGGCCTTATCTCCCATTGCATCCCTGTAACCTTCAAGTCTATAGTTCCAGCTCAGATCTCTCTCCTGATTCTTTGACTCACTCCTTCAACTCACCACTGGACAGTTCTACATAGATATTCCACAGACATTTTACATGCAAAAGTCAATTAATTTCTTCTGAGAAATCTATTCCCCTCCTTCTTACTTCATGTTTTAGAGGATATTTGATTTACCAGTTGCTGAAGCCTGAGATCTGAATATTGTTACTGACTCCTTCTCCCAAAGCTCATATCCAATCAATCACCAAATGCTGCTGATTCTATTCTTTTAAATCCATCTCCTCCTTTGAATCTCTACTATAACACTTTTGTTTCAGAACATAATACTTTCTCTCTTTATTACTGCAATAGCTTAAAAGAATTCTCGTCTTCAGTCTTCCTTCCACCCAATCTGTTCTTCATGCTACTGCTAAAATCTTTTAAAACATAAATGTGATTATAGATTCCTCTAACAAATTAAGTTTCCAAATGACTTCAAAATAAAACCCTAACACTACAATAATTCCTCTCCTTTAATCTGCCCCTGGCTATTTCTCCAGCCCCACCTCCGTTCATCTTCTATTCTTTAACCATATTACATTACTTACAATTTCCCAGTATTCCACCAAACTCTGTCACCTCTAGGCCTTTGAATCTATTGCTCCATTTCTTCTGAAGTGCTCTGCAGTATTCAAATGCCTTCTAAGCTCCAAAGCCTAGGTCAGGTGTACCTCCAAAATGTTACTATGGTATTCTATGTTTACAACATCTTTACAACAGCACGAAATTCTCATAAACCATATTTTTCTTATATTTTGTCTGACTCTTCCACAAGACTAAGAGCTCCTTTTGAGACAGAACCCTTTTCTTACCTCTGACAAATACAACAGGCCACAATCAAGATAGCAGAGTGAGATGTTTCAGGGCTCTGTTCCCCCCACAGAAGCTTTGAACACTGAACAACCAGCAAGAACTGGCAGAAACATCTTTCTGAAAGCTACAGAGAGAGTTACTGTTAAAGGATTGCAGTAACAGTATGAGCACTGAATGGAGGAAAAGGAAACTTTAATTAAAAGCAGTAGGATCTTATGATATCCTGGCTGGCCCATCGCTCTTTCCCTTACTCGTTTGGCCTAGAGCTGGCCGGTGATGCCAGGGCAGGTTCCCAGTTCCAATTCCAGACAGAGCAGAGTAACCCTGGTACATGTACTGGGAGCATGTATGTCTGGCCCAATTTATCTCCTGGAGGCCTGAGGGACTGAACCAGGCCATTCATCACAGGCTCTCCTTTTCAGAACCTACCCTGCATGTAGAAGTTCTACTCACAGAAATTTCCTTGAGAGCAGTGTAGGAGAGCATTCAAGTCATGGATGCTTGGCTGTGGGATATATAGTATAATGGCCCAAGCCAAGGAAGAAATTTTCCTTCTGAACAGAGGGCATTTGTATCTGTACAAATGGGGAAATTCCTAGGGCCACAGATGCACGCCCAGACAAGGTATGTACAGAGAAAGGATAAGGGAGGGCCCTATACTTTGGCCTGGAGCTATTTTCTAAATCACTGTATGGATAAGCTATGAAGGAGAGCACTTGCACTGGAAAGGTGTTTTCTTTTTTCTCTTCTTCTTTTTTTTTTGTTAGCTCCTAGCATTCAATAAACGTTCTGTCATAACACTAGCTGGCTACAAGCTACAGTGTCTAAGTTCCAGCAAAAACACATTAAAATGGCAAAATGTTCAGGTTTCAACAAAAGATTACAAAACATACAAAGAAACAGGAAGCAATGACCAGGAAAAGAAGATTAAAGTATTAGAGGCCATCAATGAGGACAACCAGACCTGGGACATACCAGACACAGACTTTAAAAAAATGGTCCTAAAAATGATCAGAGTTAAAAGAAAACATGGACAAAGAACTAAAAGGAATCAGGAAAATGTCAGATAAACATATAGAGAATATCATGAGAGAGGGAAATTATGAAAAGGAACCAAAGAGAGCTGAAGACCAAAGTAAAAGAAATTAAAAATTCCCTAGAGGGCTTCCTAAGAGCAGACTGGAACTGTAGAAGAGCTTAAATAAGACAACTGAAACCATTCAGTCTGAGGAGTAGAAAGAAGAACGAAGAAAAATGTACAGTCTGAAGAACCTGTGGAACACCACTAAACACACCGTGGGAGTCTCAGAAGAAGAGAGAGAGAGAAAGAGGCAGAGAGAATACTCAAAGAAATAATGGCTGAAAACTTCCCAAATTTAATGAAAAACATGAATACATACATCCAAGATACTCAATGAACTCTAAACAGGACACACCCAAATAGACCACACTGACATAATATAATCAAATTTGTGAAAGCCAAAATAGACAATTCTGAAAGCCACAAGAGACAATGTGGTCACATATAAGGAAGCCTCAGTAAGATTACGCACCAATTTCTCACGGTAAACCTTAGGAGGCAAGAGGGCAATTGGGATGACAAATCTGAAGCGCTGAAAGCAAAAAATTCTATAAAAAAGCAAGAATTCTATAACCAACAAAACTGTTTTTCAGAAATGAAGGCGAAATTAAGACATTCCCAGATAAAGGATGAGGGAGTCTATCACAATAGCCCTGCCTACAAGAGATACTAGAGAGCTCTGCAGTTTGAAAGGAAAGGATGAATAGAAGCCACACGGTATGGGTAATAACAGTGGTAAATATAAATATCAATACTACTTTATTTTTGGTTTGTAATGCTACTTTTTACTTCCTACAGGATCTAAAACATAGATGCATAAAATGTATTGAGAAATTGGTTGTTTTGAACTCAATGTATAAAACACGTAATTTGTGAGAACTAAAAAAATGGTGAGACAGAGGAGTATAAGAATATAGTTTGTGTATTCCATTGAAATTAAGTTGATATCAAAGCAAATGTGACTGCCACAGATTTAGGATGTCAAATTTAAGTCCCATGTTAACTACAAAGAAAGTATTGGAGAATATGCAAGCTCAGAGCAACAGACAGTAGAGTATAGATTGCCAGGGAAGGCAGGGGGTAAGGGAAGCAGAGAATTAATGTATAATGGATACAGGGGCTTATAAGGGAAGGCAGTGAGGGTGCTGGACAACATAGTGAATATAAGCAATCCCAATGAATGGTATGCTTGGTAGTGGTTGAGATGGGAAAATTTATATAGTTTACACGTTCACAAAACTAAGAAAAAAGAATCAACCAAAGAGACAATAAGAATTAAATATAATGCATGATACTAGACAGGATTTAATAATGGAGGAGAAAAGGTCCAAAAGGACATTTTTGTGACATATGAAAAATTGGAATACAGGCTATAAGCTTTATAGCAATTCTAAATTTCGTGAACTTGATAACTGCACTCAAGGTGGTTCACATAAGTGAAGGTCCCTGTTCTTAGGAAATGTACATGACAGCATTAAGTGTTCAAGAAGTATGATGTATACAACCTGTACTCCAGTGTTCAGTAAATGGACTGACAGCTAGACAGATACACAGATTTAGGTAGCCAAATCAGTTGACAAATAGATAAGATAGAATGATAAGGCAAATGTAGCAAAATGTCCATATTAGTGAATCTGGGTATCTGTGGGCATAGGGAGATGCTGGAGATCTCTATGTGAGGTTTGCCTTATTTTTTTAACTGTCCTATAAGTGTGAAAGCATTTCAAAATAAAAAGTTTAAAAAACACAAAAATAACACATTTACTGAAAGTTTATTATAACTAAGCTCTGTGCTATGTGCTCCTGAAAGGATCCTGGCAGGAATGAACCTTGGGTGTCTCCAGTGGTGACCAGCTTTCCCTTCTCCCCCCAATTCCCACTTCTGTTCATAGACTTACCAAATTACTCAAGGTAAGCTTCTGCTGTTGGCTGTGCTTTCAACGTGGGGGATGGGGGAATGGGAAGGTTCACTTAGACAAAAATAACTAGAAACAAAAGCAGCCCTAGAAAACAACGGTCTCAAATGAGATTCAGGGACCAGATCATCCACTGGTCAGGTGGCAATACGGATACCACCCGTAACGGTAAGTAGGGTGTATAACCCTGCATGCAAAAGCATGAAAATCCTAAGTTTTTTTTTTTTTAAATAACAGCAGTGAATTAAAATGAGATACAAGTGGAAGGTGAAGTAAAAGCTTAGCAGTAGAGAGGGCACTTGAGTAGCATGGGAACATTAATAATATAAGGACTGTGATATTAGCCGGTATTAGTTAATAGCTATAGAACTCATGAAAAAAGAAAACAAGAAGGTTGGGTCAGCCAATTTTCAAGCCAAGGCATTCTGTCAAGGTCAGTATTTAAAAAAAAAAAAATTATTTCCTACAGCTGCAGGGCAGATTGTACCAAAATTCAGTTTCAAGATTTAATTTTAAGGATATCAGAGCTACAAAGAAACTCAACAAGTCTTCTATGATAAAATCTGGGTCCTGATGGGAATAGTTGGAGAAAAGAGATATTTGGGTAGATGGGCTGAGAATGTTAAACCCTAAAATTCACCTGAACTTTCACACTGGGAAGAGCAGCTCTCCCCAACTCCCTAGTAGAGGACATCAGTTTCTCCTTGTCTGGAGACCCTGCAAATGCCTAAAAAAATACAGCCTGTCCTCTCCAAGATCTGCCCCTGCCTCCTCTCATTATCTCCAAACCAATAATTAGGATCAGGTCCAGGGCACAGTCTGAAAGGGAAAATACAGAGCCCATTCCAGGAGGAAAGAGTATACACACCCCCAAAAGAACTGTAAAACCTGGCTGTATGTACTAGCAGGTACTGAAACAACATGTACAAAGTGGACCTTAAGCGTGTTGGACCAAGGTCTGTGGCAGTACAATAGGAACAAAGCGCTCATTCAGAACCCAAGGGATTTACTGGGGCATCTTTTGTTGCTTCTCTGCCCAGTGATTATTTAATAGACTGGGCAATTATAGCAGCCATGGATTAAGTTAAGTAAGAGATCAGACACCTCTGCTGTGAAGGTCTGGGTCACATTAGCTGGGAGACAATCTGAACATGGTTAAATGTTATGCCAAAGGGTGACAGAAATCTATGTTGGATGATTGAAGAAGGAGATTGTGCCAATTTTGCACCGTCAGTTTATTTAAACTATAACTGTTTCCTGCAACCTTCATCCCTGTATAGCTCCTTAGAGTTGGCCAAAAGAAAAGCAGTAGCCACTACTCTCTCATTCTTCAGTCTTTAGGGGCTGTTTGTGCTTGGTATGTTGGGTTGACTGTGGTAACTCCTTTGGATTCTAGCTTCTCTTCAAATTGTGTCAAGTCTAATTCCTAAATTTCCTTTATTCTATAACTGAAAGTTGCTCAGCTTTCCTGAAAGAACTCAGTTATGATGAGAATATAACGTAGAGCTTCCAACCAGTTGCAACAGCTGGTACTATGGCTAATTCCATCATTTTTACAGAATCAAATCTTTTGTATAGGTGAGGCTAGACACTACCTTTGAAGGCTCTGTGATCAACTGGATTTAACAAGAATACAAACTGATTGGAGTGATACAAAGGGTAGGTGGAATTAAGCATATCTTGTGCTCACCTCACATCCTCTTTGCCTTTTACTACAATTTCACAGCTAACAGCACCTTGCCTCAGGGGTACCTTATACCTCTTGCTTTTTGATCTGGAAATTGTGACACCTTGTAGTAGGAGACCTCTGGGAATCTGCTATGCACTTGTACATATGCAAGTCTTGAGTGTAAAGGATTTAACACTTTTCCACTGTGGGAATGAGAGCTAGTGGATAAATAAATGCTCTCCTCTTCCATCCCTCATGTGGATGATGCTGAAGTGTACTCCATAAGGCTCTTCAGAGGGGTCCAGCAGGATTAAGTCCCAGTTGTCCAGAGCAGTCATTATCTCAATAATACACACTTCCATTGACTCTCTCATTCCATTTCATCATTCCCAGTTCCCATTCCTGTTCTTTGGAAGTACTTCTGCAAATAAACTATCTGCACGCAAGCAATTATCCCAGGCCTCACTTTCTGAAGGGAACCCAGGCTAAGACAGAGAACACATAAAAATTTCCAGTCTTGAAACTGGTCTACAAGAAATAGATGACATTACTTTTAATTATCACTCGGGATTTTGGTCAAACCAATGAGTCATCCAGACCTGGATTTCAGATTACTTCATAGCCCTTCATTTAAAAACAAACAGACATGCTCCTGTTTGGGTCAGCCACGGTGGCTCAGCAGGCAGAGTTCTCTGCCATACCAGAGACAGGGTTTGATTCCTGGTGCCTGCCCATGCAAAAAACAAAAAACAAAAAAACAGACAATTATGTCAAGCTCTAGGCTAGATGCTGGGGACAGTGATGAACAATATAGGTCTTGATTTCACCTCTATATGTGCTATAACAGAAGGGTACAGCAGGCTAAAAGTACACAATGGGGGGGTGGGAATGGTAAGAGATGGCTTTCCAGTTGAGGTGACAGCTAAAATAAATCTTTAAGGGAATGGGAAAAAAGCAGTGTTTCAGGCAGAAGGAACAGCATGCATCTGTGCAGGGGTTGCTGAGGGTCAAAACGATCATAAACAGATTGAGTAGTTCCAAAAAATGGTTTGCTGTAGAAAAAGAATACTCAATATAATCTAGATTCCATCACAAATTCTAGGTGCCTATAATCCATCAGCACTATAGACTTGTCACTCAGAATGTTTCAAGGAATTTGCACCTATTCTCCTAGAAATGAGGTTATCAAACTTGCTCTACAAAATCTAAGTGCTTGCTTTGTTTTGTCAAATTTCAGTTTTCCCCTAAATAAGTTAAATCATATAAAACTGTTGATATTAGACATTTGCTTGTTGGATTATTAATGCATTAGCTTATTGCTGCAAAACAAATTACTACAAATACTGGCTTAAAACAATAAAATATTTATTATATCATATCTTCTGTGGGTCAAGTCATCTGGGCAGTGGTCAGCTGGATCTTCTGCTCAGGGTTGCACAAGGCAGTAATCAAGATGTTAACTAGGCTTGCATTCTCATCTGGAGGCTCAAGTGAGAACTTCCTTCCAAGCTCATCTGGATTGTTGGCACAAATCATTTCCTTGTGATTCTCCGACTGAGAGCTTCTTGTTGTTTGTTGGCTGGGGGTCATGGTCAGCTCCTAGAAGCTGCCTATAGTTCTTTGCTATGTGATCTCTCCATAGCTCCATAGGCTCTCTTAGTATATAGAGCTTACTTCCTCTAAGCCAGCAAGCAAAAAACAGCCTCTAGCATGAGTGTGCTATCAAGACAAAAGACTCTTCCATTTACTATACTGTATTGGTTAAAAGCAAGTCACAGGTCACACCATACTTAAGAAGAGAGGATTCCATAAGGATGTGAACACCAGAAGATAAAGATTATTGGGGGAGAGGGGATCATTTTAGGGTCTATTTGTCACAAAAGAAAAAGTTTATGACCACCTTAACCATACCCTTTCTGAGAGACTGAACATTTTAGTCTGCCCTTAGTAACATTCCCATTTCTTTGATCTACTTCAACTGTCTTTTCTCAAACCATGTTTAACTTTATTACTACTTTGAAGAGTGGTAAGGTCTACAATCAACATTTTAGAGATAAAGAAAAATATTTCAGGGAAAGATGAATCATAGTTTAGCAGAAAAAAAAAAGTGAGTTTTTATTCTGGGTTTTATTTCTCATACCCTTTTGCCTAATGCCTAGAATTTGGTTGTCCCTTTTAGGTAGAGAGGCAAAACATAGAGGTAGTGTCTTAAGTTGTAATTTATATTTATCCACATGGAAGTATATCCTTCAAATTTCTGCCCTTTTTAACAATCTCATAAGATATTCTCGCAATAGCAACCCCAGAAGGCATTATTAATATTGTAGCGCAAATCTACTTTAAATATCTTTTTTGTTCCGATTCAATATATTTTATAAGTTATGTTCTGTGATAATCTCTGGAAGGATAGTTGAGAAACTGGTAACACTGGTTGCCTCTGTGGAAGAGAAATGAGTGGCTGAGGGACGATGGGAAGGGCAGGAGACCCTTCGCTGAATATCTTTTGTACCTTCTGAAGTCTGTTCCATGTGAATGCATTTCCTATTCAAACATTAAAAAAAAAGAAAATGCCAAGGAAGTTGGCTGCAGGTTCCTTCCCTCAGGCTCCACAAAATCCAAGCAAATGTTGGAAAGGAAATGAGAAGGTTCTTTACTTCAAGAATATTACCCCCTTTTAACAGGAAACGCAATCAGTGAGATTCATGCTGCTAATGTGTGAAAATATACACTGAGCGCTTGTATTCTTTATTCTTATGTAGTTCTGCCAACAGAGGGACAAGGAGATAAAGAGGGGAAAGAAGCTGAAAACTTCTGGGGAAAAATTTCAGTAACTAAATAAAGGAGGAAGCTAAAGCATACAGACAATTGATAAAATAAAGACTTTAAGACTTCTCTTTAAGCTATGAAAGGAAAAAAATGGATTAAGTTTAAGAGCCCTCAGCCTTTCCAGAACATGAACTAATTTCATCCCCCTATCCCATATTATCAACAGCCCCTTCCAACATGAAAAAGTTAGAATGGGAATAGCCCAAATACCCTAAAGAGTGGGGGAAAGATCAAAGGTAATGGTAGAGTTATACAGAGAAGGTCGGGTTTAACAAATGAGTATGAGTGCTGAATCATTATACTGATATTTCTTTTAGCCCCCAATACCTTAGAGCAGCTAGAAGTAAAAACCTAAAATTGTGGAACTGTAACCTGTACCAAACTCTGATATCTGTTCTACAATGAATTATTGCGATGTACTTTGAAACTTATTGCTTTTATGTATATATGTTATTTAAAGAGAAGGAAGAGTATAACAGAGAAAATAGGATTTAACAAATGAGTATAACTGCTGAATCATTATATTGATATTTCTGTTGTCTCCAGTGTCTTGGAGTAGCTAGAAGAAAAAAACGAAACATCCTAGAACTGTAACCCATACCAAACTTTAAAATCTGTTCTATAACTACTTGTTAAAATGTACTCAGAAATTTATTGCTTTTTTGTATACGTTTTATCTCACAATTAAAAAAAGTAAAAAAAAAAGTTTAAGAGCTCTTAAGATACTTAATTGAATAAAGATGTATATTTCTCTAATGCTTACTTTTTAAGTTAATCTTCTCTAACAAAGCATTTTTAGTGTTTATTCTTAAGTGTTTCTGGGAGAAGTGAGAAAAGCACAATAAGAGTTGGGAAATTTTCAGTGATAATTTCCTCCATGAGTTTTTCTCCTCCTTTTCCTTTCTCTTCTCCTTCTGGGACACCTGCAACAAGTATATTCGTGCACTTCATGTTGTCATTCAATTCCCTGAGTCCCTGCTCATATTTTTCCATTCTTTTCCTTATATTTTCTTTTGCTTGTTGGATTTCAGATGTTCCGTCCTCCAGTTCACTAATCCTATCTTCTGCCTCTTGAAATCTGACATTATAGGTTTCCATTGTTTTTTTCGTCTCTTCTACTGTGCCTTTCATTCCCATAAGTTCTGTGATTTTTTTTTCAGACTTTCGATTTCTTCTTTTTTGTTCATTCCTTGCCTTCTTTATATCCTCCCTCAATTCACTGATTTGATTTTTGATGAGGTTTTCAATGTCTGTTCAAACATTCCGAATTAATTGTTTCAACTCCCGTATCTCATTTGAATTGTTGGTTTGTTCCTTTGACTGGGCCATATCTTCAATTTTCCTAGTGTGACTAGTTATTTTTTGCTGGCATTTAGGCATTTAATTACCTTAATTAGTTTATTCTGGAGATCATTTTCACTTCTTTTACCTAGGATTTTCTTGTTGGATGACTTTGTTGTCTATCTGTTCTTTGACATTCAGTTCCGCTCATTCTGGACCACTACCTCAGTTTTGTTTAACAGAGTAGAATTTTTCAGTTCTTGTTTTCCTGTTTCTTACCCTGCCTGTAAGGTGCCTTTCCCCCCCACCCCCCACCCTTAGGAGGGTCTCCTTAGGTATTATAGACCCCAACCAGGTTTTCCTAGACCAAACTGGCCTCCTGCCAGGAGGAAAGAGTCACCTGCATCAGTTTTCCCTGAGGGGGAGACCCAGCAGGTTGAAAGACTTTTCTGTGGTCTCAGGACTGTGTTTTTCCTATCCTGCCCAGTATGTGGCGCTTGTCTGCCTGTGGGTCCAACCAGCACGTGGTGATGCGGTACCTTTAACTTCAGCAGACTCTCCTCGATGGGGGCGTGATGTAGACAGAGGAGAGGTTGTAGGCTGGCTTTAATTGCTTCAAATTTCCAAACCCTGGGGTCTGAATTCCCTGAGGGAGGGAATCCACCTGAGCTGTGCCCAACCTCTCTCCTGGGGAAGGCACAGGTTCTAGACAAGTTCTCCAACAAGCTTGTTTCTTCCTATGCCTGGGGTAGATGCAGCCTAAGAAGCCTTGCAGCTGTATCCAAAGGCAGTCCAGCCTTTGTAGAAACACAAGCACAAAAAAAAAAAGAAAGAGAAAAATCCTTCTCAGAGCAGGACCCTCATTCCTCATGTTACTTTGTGTACCTTCAGATCCTAAATGCCCCCCTCCTTTCCTTCAGAGCCCAGACCCTTTCAAGTATTATGCGCTGTCTGATCCAAAAAACCTCTGTTTCTTTTTTTCTTTTTCCGTCAGCCCTGCCCCCTCTGTGCCGGGGCAAAAATCTGCAACTTCTGCTTTGACCAGGTTCAGCTGAGCTGGGGGCCTATTTTTAGTAGTCAAAATTTGTGAATTAATTTCACAATTAAAGCTTACTTGTGCTCAGCCCCTGCTACTGGTAAAGTACCTTTCCTTTTCCCTTTGGGAAGCAGCCTGTGTGTGCGTGGGGGGGGAGGGGGGCCGGCTGCCACAGCTTGGGGAACTCACAGTTCTGGGGGGGGCTCGCAGCCAGTCCAGCTGGTCCAGATTGGGGTATGCTGTGTGTCCGCTCACTGACATGGCCCCAGGAGTTGTTCTGTACTGTTCCTTGCTATTTAGTAGCTGCTCTGGAGGATGAACTAAATCCCACACCTTGCTAAGTCGCCATCTTGGCACTCTCTCTTGAGAAAAGCATAATAAAAGGGATAAAACATCCATAGGGACATCAGTTCTCTGGACACATACACCATGTATAACCCTCTGCTACACTATAGTGCAGGGAGATTTTAACTCTGTGACCTACAGCATACCCAAACTCCTTGAAATTGCACACGTTCTTATATGCAGGAATCTTCCTGGAAGAGCGATGTAAAATACAGCATTGGAGTCGGACTGACCAGAGATGGGTTCCAATTCACTGTGCAATATGTGAGAGTTTCTGCTTTTTTCCTCAGCTGAAAAATGTGAATATCATCTACCTTAGGTTATTTTCAGGATTACATAATATAATGTACACACATAGCCCTTAGTACATTGTTTAACGCATGGTTAACATTAAATGAATGGCAACTATTACAATAATTAAGTTTCCTTGCAAAAGGTACCCATTGTACTGGTGTATTCTAATTCAAAAGCAAGCACTATATCTATCCCTTGAACTTTCTT